>QNGE01002123.1:98831-126967 GCA_008508345.1 Paragonimus westermani
TGGCCTTGACCGTATTCCAACATCGTGTCGAGATGTTCCTCTAAATGTTGGAAAAACCACGCCTCCGATCTGGCCGTCTTTCGTATTTCGCGTGCCCTGCCTCGCCCGTTGGTCCGATCCAGTCGAGCGATGACTCATCCGGTCGCGCACGTTGTCCTTGATCCGATCGCAGCAGCCTTTTGAACGTACCTCCCCGCGTTGAGGTATTCGGCCGGGCGTTCGAAAACTCGCACCTCCGACCTGACAATCCACCACAATTTCATTTGTTTGCCTTCAAGACCAGCCATACTAATCGGAACTGAGCCTGTCCGTGGCTCAGTTGTGGAGATGGGCAATGGTGTGTCGAAAGTGCGTCATAAAGAAAAACTCGAAGCCACTGCTCTTATTGACCAAAAAGAAACCCAGATGGTCCTACTAGTCTACACTAGCAGGCGGTGGTCAGTAAGAATTAACGCTGACTGCTGAATATAAGCGCAGAAATCGGTTCCCTGATATTGTAGCCGGCCTCAACGATTAGATTTTGGCTGGTTTGTGTTGCTGTTTGATAAACATCAACCCCACGGGTTTCGCTACCAGAATCATGGTATGCATCCGATAAAATTTAAAAGTACGGTCTAATTGTCGTACTTCGATTGCTAAAGGAAAGTTTTATAATGAAATAAATCAGAAACTGATTTCGTTTGATGGGGTTGGAGATTATAACCAGCTGAGCGGGCGTCTAGTAAATTTGAACCGAACGTGATGTAATTAGCCCAAACCACATGTAGATATCTGACTACGACATCTGAAGCACCAGCTGGCATGCTTCACTTAGCGAACGAATAAGAATTATACAAAACGGTTATGGTTAGCATGTAGTTAATGCATTCGAACGGTATGATAGCTGTTGCAGATGACTCGACAACACCGTTGACAAGACCAAAAAGCCGGTAGTTGAAGGTTGCTTGACCTCAGCTCGTCGTGGATGAAACATTTTGGAGTAACTTACCATTGCTTTAAGGCGACGAATGACATTAAGCGTCATAGATCCTTACGGCTTACCAATAAGTCCCATTTCGTCGACCAGCAGTGGAATACCGTGGTGAACAAAGCGGTATCTTTGGAAGATATTGTAAGCTGATCACAAATGCATGTTTGTGCGTCAAAATATGTTAGAAGTTGTTAGTATTTTTGAAAGCTGCTCCTTCTTTTAAGGCGTCTACAACTAAGAGATCGTCGTTTTAGGGCTAGACGAAATAAAAAATCTGAGTGAATTTGTCCTCAGAGATCCGAAACATTTGTGCAGTCCTAGGGAAAAACTACGCATGCTTAAAACTTTGAACAAATAGTAATGGTGACTCTCAGCAATATATTTTTTGGCCGCTGGGATCTAGTGTTAAGTTTTCTCCAAATATTGGAGAACGCAGAGATGTTACGAAGGTTGGACGTGATTTCCGGAGTATGTGGGATGGGGTGATCTGACGACATTCAGATCTATCTGATTTCAACAGCGAAGTCATTCTATTAGAAGTTCGGGCATCATGTAGAAGACTATAACCCGAAAGCTTTTCGATCGTCGGACGGTGTTGAGCTCGAGTGTATGAGTGAACTCTGCGAGTCATTTTCATAATTTTCGGAGTTAGCCGAGAAGCTCTGACAAATATTCAATCAATCGATCATAGCTGGGTGACACTGGTACCAGCAGGTAAGCACTTGAACTGGCGGAAAATGCTAGGAAATTATAACCTAAGAGATTACATCACTTTGGCCTATGAAACTTTGTGTACGGGGCTGATTACAGTCTTTTCAGTAATGATATATGTTGTTCGTTAATTGACCAAGTGGAATTTTCCGGGTCTGATGTAGAGAGTTTGGCGCTGGCGAGAGTCAATGCTAAACTTACCGTTTGAACGTCGAAGATTGTATAACTCCAGCGGAAGAGTCCTGGAGGACCTGGGTTACGTGTGCTTACGCGCTGTCGAAAAACGACCACACTAATGTCGGCCAAGGGAAGATAAAACGTTATATAATTGCCCAAATCGTGTGCCTAAAGTGAACTTCCATCGACCTCAGCACTTTGTTAATGAGGTGATGGATTGTGTACTCAATAACTCAACGAAAGATCGAGCAACAGCCAGAAAAAACTTCGTTCAAAAACTGTAAACGTTCTCTGTCCTGTTTTGCCGAACAGACCAGATTTGAAAAACTGTCGGGATTCGTACTTCAAACACCTAGTTGGATTAGGAATAATAGTCACTACTATGGACGACATAAACTCGCGCGAATTTGGACGGCTTCTGCCTTACCCAGTGATGGTAACTAAGTGTGACTCATATCGCTGCATCATTAAAGCGTACGGCTACTCTGTCAGGTACTCCAGCCGGACAGTAAGGTTTGTGGTGGTAATTCGATTGCTTTAACAGAAAGTGTCACGCTGTGCACTTTACAAAATCAGCCAGTCGTATCAGTTCTTCGCGCCAGTGTCGTTAGTGAACGACCGCTAGTGATGTTTCGCCTATCCTTAGACAGCCCTTGGATCCTTGTCACCCTTGGAACGTCTTCCTCCAATGGTTTCATATCCATTAACCGCTACATGTCATGAAGGAGCTGCGAGGACCTGCGATTGCCAAGTCAAGTGGTTAGCTGTCAGATGTACCGAAGCGCTTAAGTGCGGTTATCCTTTTTCGCCAAATGAGCCTTGTGGAGTCTGGAAACGCCATAACTGTTCAATGGAATCGGCTCATGTCGGGTGCAGTATCGCTTCGCTTGAGCAATTCTCACTTTCTGGAAGTGTTATATGGAAATACAGCAAGAAATGATGGAAACATATGATAAACTAGTACCGTAAACCTCTGCCATGCTGCTGACAATATTGGATAATAAGTGGATTCACAATCTCCATTTAGTTTAGAAACTGTAACTCGGGTACGTAGAAATTCTCGCATAAAAATATTCTGTGCGAGCTTGCCACCTTAATGAGTGGGAAATTAAACAGCAATTCATAAACATACACGAAACCCGAGACTATAAAAGTTGTTGAGATTGGAGACCGAATATTTATTGAACAGAATGTATGCGTGGGCTGTCCTCGCGCTTAAAATGACACTGACTTAGAGATTTGTTAGATTGCGTGAAGGCTGGCCGTCTTCGAGCAGTCTAACCGACGTGCAATTTCACTTATGCCATAAGGCGGCGTGACATGCAAACAGACAATCAGATAGCATACGCCAGGTGAGCGTTTTCAGTAGTCTAGGTTCAGTTTGTAAGTGTAAGTTTTCACGTAAACACATGCCGCAGGCATGAAATTTCCAGGTCAGTGTAGTATCTGCTGGGGCTGTTTCCTCAAATATACATGGGTGAGCTTAGTTCTGGGTTTGGCTAAGGCCAGTCACACCTAAAAACAGGAATTCTTCCAGTGGTCAAGGCGACCGACACGAGCGGTCAGTGCCATTCAAATCATATACCAAATGACAAAACGCTGCAAAAGGGATGGTTGGGCTGGCTTTATCAACTAAATACCACCGGTGAAGGCCAACAGTGGAAGTTGGCTGGGATACGGTTCGTAGGAAGAAAGCAAACTGAGTGTGAGGAGGCTTATCCTTACGGGAAAAGAGTATTCTGCAACTCAACAGCGTCATGTTTATGCCCTAGATCTTCGGTGACTTGTGTGAGGATGGTATTCTCTGGATGAGAATTTCGGTGGTTAGCGGCGCATCAGGAGGAGTGAGGTTCTGCCTTTACGTGACCGGGCTGAGGCTTGCTCAACATTATTTGGCACTCATGAAGGTCCTCTATTTATGCAGACATGAAAGGTTGACTGGAGCAAGGGCATCAGATGCGGGTTTTGTTCGCCGTAGACGCCGGTGGCAGTGAGTAAGTCAGCAGCATGTCCAGCCTCTGTCATTACAACGGACCTTTTAGTTCGTGCATTAGGCGCGAAAATGAGCACGTGACACACCTGTGCGCTAACTTTTCACGCTCTGAGACATGATGAGTTTCCCTGGATGAAACTTCTTTGCTGAAATAATACATGCTCACCCAGGCTCCTTGAAATATGCATGTGCACCCACAGATTGTTTGCAGCTGCCGTCCTCTTTCAGCACAGCTCATATGATTGTTTGATACGTGGTTTTGCCTGGTTGAAAATGAGCCACATCAGCACATATAATGTGATTCCATTTAAGGCTGTCGATCCTGTTTGTTTACGTGTTTTGCTTCGGCCACTTAATAAGGTGCTGCCGTTTCGCCCTAACTTTTGCTCAGAGGCGATTTTGTCGATGGTAACTGCTGTCCTCGAAGAAACTGGTCATGTCTGCAGGAATGCGCTTATCAGATTGTTCTAGAATGCAGACTGGACAATTCCGTCTTCGTGGTCCCTGGTTGTTGTTGAACGAGGAATTTACCAGCAATCCAGATAGCATGCCAAAAACGGTTCCTGAAATCAACTAACATCAAATTTGTGAAAGCTTTTGAAACCTGCAGATGCTAGGCAGAATATTCCTCGTGGTACTTCACCTAACAAGTTAAGGAGGGATAGCCGTAATAGTATCTGGTGCAGCCTCATAGTCTTTCGACAAGCTTGGCTGACTAAGGAAGTTAACAAAAAATGTAAGCCGCTTTTACTTTAAGGAACATTAGCAAGAGTTTTGAGCCCACTTGCACTACTTGATGAAGGTAGTCTTTTGTTAGTGTAATTTTTAACGCGGCAGGTATAAGATTTATCCCGTATAAATTCAGGTCGCATCGCTGTCACCATTAATCCAAGAGCCAATTTAGTTTGAGTCCTTCTTCTGTTGTATCACTGCCACAACTCTGTAGCTTCACGCGCTGGTCAATAGCTCCCCATCCACCCAACAAAACGGGGGTCTGAGGTCTCATATGGGCTCCCAATCGTAATGAACTCGCCGGTGCAGTTGACCCAGTGCGGATGCTTCCAAAAAACCCTTGGACAGTCGTTGAAGGCTTTGGCGTGATCGCTGAAACTAGCGTGAGTGACTGAGAGCGTCCTTTCTCGCTAGAGTCACTCGTTCATAACGCCCATATTCATAAGGTTGTCAGAGGCCATCGCGAGAACTCTAGAGCAGACATCAGCAACCTGCGGCGCACAGTTCCAAAATGAAGCATTACGTCCACCAGCGATCCCAACACGCATAAAGACATCAATTTTCTACAGATCCTAGGCGCGAAACAAATTGCTCTCGAAAATGAAATACACGAGAAGCAAATTACACACCCGACTGGCCAAGATCTATTTGACCGGCGTTCTGCATCCCAGTTTGTTGTTTGGCATTTGGTTCGCAGGACGAACGGAACGAAGAGTCGTGTTAATTTACTACACTCTCTATGTGAGTGTTTTTATTTAAATAAAACGGGCCGTGTAGGTAGCTTTATGGCGTCGTGTTGTTGACTTTACTTATTGCCTATAGATTGGTGTTTCCAAAATTGTGCGATGGAATAGGTAGGTAATAATTAGAAATTGGAGAGGGTTGGCATTTAATCCTATGAACCTCTCGACCTGTAACTTCTTTTGAGTGGAGCTGTTGCATCACACGAAGCCACCGAATTGACCCTTTATTTTGAATTGTATTAAATTAGGTGTTCACTTGTCGCTGTTCTGAGTTTAGCATTTCCATACTACACCTGCATTCAGAGGAGTAATAACGTGCTTACAGAACTAGAGTAGCGATAGGCGGAATAAGTTTTTAGGTTTCTATTCTAGATTAGTGCAGCCTGCCGTTCGCTCGCTGACGTATCAGCTGGCCCATGTTAAGAGAGAGATCGCCAGCTCCTTAACCCTAGTCGTCACTATATTTCCGGCAGTCATTGTGCCTTGTCACCTAACTGCAGCACGGTGGACGGATACTCGACGAGAACATCCGGGAGCTTATCTTGATCACAGATGTATGCACCGAATTTTCACCTTATGCCAAATTCTGTAGTATTGTACATATTACTTACTAATAACTGTCGCCTGCCCAAACTACGGAGGTGTTTGATTTGGTGAATCAATCTATACTCTTGAAGTAAAACTGTTGGACACTTACGTGATCAACGTTCTATTTTCATAGTTTAGTTCAGGTTGGACGGAACCACATGCATGACGTATACCGTAGTCAAACAACCACTGACACTCTTCTACCTTTCAACAACAGACATCAAGTTATGAACAAGACACTTGTAAGAAAATTATTTCGAGGACCACCGTTCCGTTACAATGCACTCAAGCTACACGAGCAAAAAGAAGACTATCTTTAATTTGTTCATGTCAAACGGATACTCCAGTTTATTCCTAAACGCATGCACCAGGACGTAAACCTCGTAAGAGGTAGGGTCATCACGATGAATTACACAAACGGAATTTTGGATATGAAGGAGTGTATTGTAAGAAGTTAAACTAGAACTGCCAATAAATAACTTTCGAAATCACTTTGTAAGACCAAGGTTGTATTAACGAGAGAACATGAACTAGCAGATGCATATGCTATCCCCTTCCAGGGCTGTGTTCAAACTTATGCAATCGAAACTAGTAGACAGTTGAGTACAAATCTACACAAATACCCTGGAAACTGAGGCAAACATACCAAAAAACTGTTGGCCAACTTAGTACAAACGTAGGTCACAAATCGAAACTTGTGGGCACTCAATATTCCCAGTGACCCAAGTAAATTGAAAGCGACTGGTCTTTGAATCCTTTTTTTCCGGCGATACCCTCGGGAATCAAGTCGATATCGACAATGATCATACCCCACTGGTCACACGATTACGGATTTTGGGCACAGTCACGCTAAGAACTTGGTGAATCAATCGCATATTTTTCATTACACTGAAATTTTGTGGAAAGTTAAAAAGTCACTACAGATGCCAATCAACTAGTGTTTGCTTTTTATATTTACTTACAAGTATATGTACAGATTCAGTGTTTCATGGGTTTTGAACACAGGAATTTTATGATGGAGCATTTCAGTCATCTTCATTTTTGCTTTGACCGTACGGCTCAGACTTTATTAGGGAAATAACGCATAAATCCCTCTGAATGGTTCAATTATCTCGTACGTAAAACACCAAAAACGTGTATCTAATCAAAGGCAAAATAAGGCTGAATTACACACACCGACTTATTTTCTGTTTCAGACACAAGTGAAATGTACACAATATGGTGCACGAAAATTTGGGGGTACTTTTACGGGACTGTACTAATGTGAAATGATTTCAAAGTCACTTGGAATCGTTTGATAGCTACTCAAGTACCGTGCAGATTATTTCTAGCTGTACTTGGCGAATTCGCTACACCAGCCAATCCGAAAGGCCAAATTCATTTAGGAGTTTTTACGTTTTTCAAAGTCACTTCCTGTTTAATTAGCTCAGAGCGACTAGCGATAAAAGATCGATATCTTGCTTAAGTTTTGGTCGTAATATTTCTCTGTAATTGTTTTTAATTTACCTATTCGCATATTCGTCTTCAGGTACAATTCAGAACGGGGTTGGTTGAATAAATTGGACCAGACCATGGTGGATCCTGGATCGAGTAATCTCAGCATGCGTTAAATCATATTATGAGAATATCTCGATGCAAACTAAGGTAGCCGACCCACACATATAACCCGAAGTAGATTAGCAGTCTTTGCTAACACAACAAAGTGGACAGATCTTACCCGGTCATTCAAATGTTCAAATTTGACCAGGCTATCCGAATTAAGGGAACACCCAGGCTACCTTCCGCTGTACATGAAACTCGAGATATTTAAGTGATAGCGGTACCCACTACTAGTCGTACCATCGCTGGTCTGATTTGTGGGCACACTGACTACTATGTGACTGCACCTCATCCATACGTACTGGTATGTACATCTTGGTGGTAAAATCTTGCGGCGTACAGACACAACAAAATGGTTTTAACTTTACAGTGAGTCAGTTGTGCCTAAAATCAAGATTGTCAGTAAGTGCCGATGATAACCCTACCCGGTACCAGCCAGCACCCACTGCGCTGGCACTGCCCACGTCCAACAGGACTTGATAATTCTCCAGGTTTTCTTTGAGCGATCTGCGTTGAATAAATCGGTCACATCCTCACTGCTGAAGAATACCGGCTCGGTATCCTAAGACAAATATCTGTCAATTCGCCTCACTTGAGTTTCGTACGGTCATACTCAACCGGTTTCGTGCACCCTCCAAAGATGTTATTTTGAGAAACACGGCTTTCCTATTTTCCAACTCATTCCGTTCAATGTTGTAAGGGTGGGCAACAAATGAAGCCACAGCGCACACGGGAATGTCCCAAAGCCAATGATATGAGCATGTGTAGGAAGGCAGTTCGCTGTTATAGCCCACAAATGACAGTGATAAAAGAAGAATAGGAATACTCTTTGCATTTGATTACAACTTGACGTAAACATAACTCGAGGAAGTGTAGTGGACAAGTGAGTATGCGCTCGATCTTCGTACACTAACAATTCGAAACGGTTTAAAACGCCTTTCCTGAAGAGCAGTCGAAAATTAATCCCATCAGGCATCGAACTAAAAGAACGTGTTAAGGTTTGGAAACAAACCGTATATTCCCAGAAATATTAAGGAGTATGATAAGCAGTTAGTTCCAGCCTAATCTAGGACCAACGGTAGCAACCAAGAGAAGAGAAGTGCGAAGTGGGCTCCAACCCACTCGGTCGCACTCAAAAGTGTGCTAGGGGAGAATTGTGTGGTAACCTGGTGTACGTTAAACAACGCTCAAAAAGGTCCAGGTTAAACGACTTTGAGGAGTGAAGTAATAGAAAAGCTGCTAGCAAAAGAGTAGGCATTCTCCGTGTGTAATTAGTTGCATAGCTGAAGAAAGCGGCACCGGGTTCATATCAGACCTCCTATAGAAGGCGTACACAGAATCATGCACACAGAACAGACAAACAATAAAACACGGTTGCATCCGGGATACTTAGAGAAGCCATACGATCGCTGGTCACTACTGACTCAAGTCCCATCAAAATTGGACCTTGCTAAATTGCTATTCCTCAGTTTGTGAGGTAAGCGGAACTTTCTTGGATGCTGTCTGTGATTTGCGGGTTGTTGGAACTGATCCAACAAATTTAACCCTGTCAGTTAGCATTATCGACAATCGATCGACAGTGAAAAGCCAAGTCTCAGCGCGTTGACTTCGTATATTATTACCGACCCTGGAAAATAGAGAGTACAGAGAGGCGCGTCAAGCTAGCGAGGCACGGAGCGAGTTGTGTGTTAGCCCCGGGACGGATGTTACCAAATGGGTAGCTTGACTAAAACAAAAGTAGGTACAAAATCAAAATCATAGAAAATGTACAGACGAATGCGACTATCAAAATATCATTTATTATAGTCGCTACAGGGTGAATTATTCCCTCTGTGAGTGATACTATCTTGTGGTAGATTATGTCGGATTTTGTACAACTTACGAACACTGCCTAGTCAGCTAACGCGTATGCTGACAGTACCCACAGCTGTTACATTTTCAATGGCCATGCAATATAAATAAGCGCAAAACGTGGCGCGGTACGGAGGTTATTTTCCCAAAAAAAGAAATCTAACGTCAACTCCATTCAACATGGTAGTGTTCGTTATCATAAAGAAGAGGATGATAATTTGTTACTCAGTTTCTTCTGTGAACGAACTTTCTTAATTATAACCAAGAAAGGAAAGTCACCCATGAAAGCAACTGGTAAAAAGCAGGCTAATTTTTAAAATCTCAAGGCATAGTTACACCCTCCTGTAGCGAATAATGTTTTAGATATTCGAATTCATCTGTACACTTTTGATGATTTTGGTTTTTCACCTAAATTTGTCCTAGCTGTCCATTTTGTAACATGTCCCGGGGCTTAAATCACAACTCGCTCCTTGCCCCGCTAGCTCGACGTTTCTCTGTACACTATTTTCCAGGGTCGATAATAATACACGCGGGTCAACGCGCTGAGTCTTTGTTTCTCATTGTCGATCGTGATTACTGACTGGGTATTATTCTGTTGGATCAGTTCCAATACTTCGTTTTGAATGCGATTGAGGAAAACTCAGTTTTAAGTCTGAAGAAGCGAATGCGTTTTTAGACTTCTTCCGAATAGGGATCCGGTTAGTCGAAATCGGACATATTTCCCCTAACTTGACGAAAGAAACCAACCTGGAACACCGCATTTAAAACTGTGGGACAAACTACTCACGACTTTCAAACCCTCAGGTCGTAAATCACCCATGGTAATCTGAAATGCAAGCCAACCGCAATGATTGGGTTTGGTGTCATTTATAACTTTGATTATCAATTTTCTCCCTGTTATTCCTCAGGTTGTTCTGTTTCTAGCGCTGGCGATCTACACCATCGATGGGCTGATTACCTTCAAGATTTTAATGGCGGGACGCTACTATGAGTGGAGTTCGTGACTTCTACACATATCTATGACCAGAAAAGGTCAAACTTATAAGTTTCATTTCCGCATACCGGCTTCCTCATATCCATCTGTGCATGCTCTGCCCCATTAACCCAGTTCTGACATACTTCGAAATTAATGGTTACATTCGTTTTTAAATTGCAGACATTCGACTTTTGTAATGAATGGGAGTATCAAATTTAACGTTACAGAGATCGAACAGATAGTACAAGCCTTGTCGCAAAGCAACTGGTTAATCTTAATTATTATTTGAAAAAATTCGTTCATAATGTTTTCCGGCGGTAATGTGGGTCACACCAAGCTATCTCAAACGATCTCTGATTGCGTTTGAATCTGGATATACGGAGGTGATTGTTACACGGTAGCTATATCTGAACCAAGTATTGCAATACAGTTTTATTCCTGATCACTTAATTTGACACTCTTGATTGCCTCATGGATAGCAGTACATACGCTCAAACTGAAAAATGGGTTTTCCACAATTATTTTCCTCCGAACACCCAACAGAACGAAAATGCAAGCCAACTCCTTTTTTACAGGAAAGCCCTTCCTTTTGTCAACAACGCGGAAAATAACTCTCATCTAGTGTCTAATCGATAGAGCTCCGGAAACCTGTTCTAGAAGGAGCAAGGCAATTCACATTTAACACATTCGGTAAAAACGACTACAAGGTACAGTTCATCCAGAGGCAAATAACTGGAAGAGAATTAGGCCACCTGAAAATTGCAGACGAAATGTCGGTCATATTCATTACCTGAAAATGTAAACAGCAGACCTAACGTAGCACTAAAAAGGACTTAGATTCGAATTAAGTCACGTGTCCGGCTTAATTCGAGACAAATGTTATGCCCTAATTTGAAAAACGCGGTTTGTCCATGCTGCCCCTCATTATGTCCCGTTTCCTTGGATTACGCGAAGCAGGCCACGTAGGTCACATGACAAAGTGGCTATCCCAATATATTCGAGAAAATTACCCGGCACGGCTAACTTCCGGCTTTTCAATTGTAATCGCCTCACGGTTGATGGAATCCAACCAATGAATCAATCTCAAATACACTTAGTCTGATTTGTCGAGTCCGTAGAGTTGGTCAAGACTAATAAATAAATGTCACCAGGTCTACTGATTAGGTGACGAGACAAGTAGGGAAAAGGTGGCACACCAACACCCGGGCGAGTAGGTACGCCCTTAGACCACCAAGTTGTACGTCAAACATCACGTGGCTTGCTATGTAACGACCGGTGTCAGAAAAACAGAACAGAGTCCAGGCAAACAACTGGTCCACATCCAGCGATCCGGGTTAGCATGGTCTCACACAGTCCCCACCAACGTCTACACTAACCAACTGCAGCTAGTGCTACTGTCCACAGTTTGCGATACTCACTCACAGATAACGGTCAGATAAGGTTTCATAAGCAGATTCATCATCGTCATAACAGCCATGAGCCTGACCAAAGGTACTGTGGCTAGGGTTGCCACTCACCTCAAGGAAACGTTACTAAGGTCAACAAATACTAAAGACTAAGCGGAAGAACTAGAAATGGTATGGATACAGGTACGCCATTGACTGCGACACATCGCCATCTCGAATAGCGTCCCTAACCAGCGGTTGGAGTGATCACGAGGACCCATCCAGGTAGGTGATACTTGCCCACTTTGCTCAATGGAACAGTCTTCACATTTCGTGATCACGTTGTTGCTTGACCACCACGCGGTTTTACCAAACTGTTGGTGGCCTCAGTGTATAATGCCCGGTACGGTAAACGCTCAGTTGGCATACGGAGCACGTGATCCAGACATCGCAAGTTGTGCAACGGATTACCGTTGTGTAACTTAGGACGTGGAAATTCTTAATCTACTGAAATCACATCGTGGAGGATTAGATATATGGGATAGTACGCAGCTTGCTGCACAAGATCGTTATCGATACAGCAACGCACCGTCGTCTCTCGATATCACTTGACAAGCACTCATCAACGACAGAGAATAAACCACCAGGAGTGCCAAACCGATGTACCGAATTCACGCGTTTACTAGCATAAGACAACATTAATAAAGACAGTCCGAATTATGGGGGACCATTTAAGTGGGACGAGATGCAATTCAAATCTACTAGTCAATCATCGTACGGGGAGACGTTCATACCTCGCAATGAGAATAACACGCCTGCAGAATTCGAGGCTTTCGCCACTCTCAGTGGACAAACAGAACCACACGGTTAGTGCAGACCTCCTCAATGACTCATCGCGTAACACGAGTTCCGGACCCGCAGTTGTAAAAACGACTGCACTTACAGTGGGCATCATTTTTCCGACCCACACATCCAGCTGATCCGATGTGGTGAGGAACATTCAGCTCTGATGCCGTCCAGTCCCCCCTACATGCAACCAGTTTAACACCGAGTAGAGCTTCCATGTCAATTCGGTGACCTGAATAAAAATCCAATGCGGGAAAAACACACCGGATCATCACTTCTGCAACTAGTGTCGCCTTAGCACACAACGATGAGAACACATCTCATCAAGCAGTGATCCTAAGTGGAAAGCCGACGAGACAGAAAAGGTTTGTTGCGCACCAAGTGTTACGTCCAAGAGCACATTTGCTCACTAAACATTATTCGCAAAGCAACAGCTTGTAACAGAGAACGTCATCAGCCTGCAAACCGAGTTTAGCGACAATTCTAGGGCGCTTTCACTTCACGGACGGTCGGCATGAACGCTTGACCACTGCATTTACCTCCTCCCTTATCCTAAATGCGTGCATAGCCTGCCATCGTCGAGGTACGGGTTGGTAACGTCAGCTGTTTGTTCCTTCGCCAATCCGACCTTTCCTCAAAATACGTCAACTACACCGGAGGGATAAGGGGAAAAGTGGCCAATGGTGGTGGCCTAGTGAACGATTACATGGCACAGACACGCGAGAACGAGCGAGTTATAATACATATATCAAGCGAGCTGACGCCAAGTGTGGTGCACACGACTGCATACACACGGACACAAACACCAGGCAGAAGTCAAACTTCGGGAATTTTAGGCACGATTATTCTGCAAACCGCGAGACGGGTCACTGTAGCATCACCCGGAATTAAATCTCCATGCGAACCGCACTCCCGAACGAACGAGTCACCACACCCACCAGGAGATTGACTGCTGACAAACCACTGACCATCAGTCTTCCATTATACACGCCTACATTAGCCACAATCAGCGTCGACGTCTGGCACTCACAAAATTGAGCGGCGGTTGCAGACCCTTAACACGAGTCACTGCGACTGTTGAGCAGTGTACGAGTGGAATACCGGCAGAATGAAAGACGCCGATCGATCCATCCATTGCGGCTGAAGCGTACGGCGTCCACGACTGACATCCGACCCACTTGTTCCTTTTGAAACGGCATCGCCTACAAGGGGATCGGAACGATAAAACAGCTAGAAATGGCGCCACTCCTTCGAGGCGCTTTCCAAAGCTTCACACGGGCTTTTTGCAGCAGGGAACGCCGCCGGCTCACCCAGCACAAGAGCAACCGAGTCACAGATAGGTACACACCTAAATGTGCGAAAGAGTTGGAGCCGGTAATTTGCTAACCTCGACGTCAATCCATATTGTGTAACGATTATGCAACTTCCACCAACCAACCCCCATCTATCACGGAGCGTTTACGTACGACCTTATGTCGTTGTTACTATTTACGTCGACACGGCCTGAGCCTAGTCCGTGATTAACAAGAATTACACTGTGAGCGACCTATGATTACGATCTTCAACGCGACATCGTAGTGAACATCTAGTAACGCAAAAGCTAAAGACATACCTTACCGCCTATGGCACTCAACACGTAGTCAGCTAGTAGTGTACAGCAACCTATTCCAAATCGAGCAACATGTCCGTGACTGACGCCTCGAAGAAAGACACCAAACCAACCCCTTGAAGTAGACGGAGGAAACCAATCTATACGGATTAAAATATTATATTGACACTTTCATTACACGATTGGTTGGACCACCGAGCACATCTAAAACGAAAAGAAAGAATAACAAGACGACGGTAATCGGAACAACACAGCTGTGAAAAAGCGCCCCGTCGGTACAGCTGTGACAGTCACACGATCAAGTGGCAAAATATTAACATAAGCGGAATAAAAATACGACTGTCAAAAATACAAATCCTCTACGTTGCGTCAGAATACGCCAGGAAAGATCTGATGCGTGCGCAATCATTCATAATGTAACACTGTCCGGTTTTTTTTTACCAAGCTCCTACTGCAAACAAAATGTAATGGGTGCTAGGACGACCACTAGGACTGGGGACAAATTGACTGTCGCGGTTTGCCCAAAGATGGGCATTCTGTTGTCCCGTAGGAGATCCACAAGGGGAGTCCGTGAATGCTGTAGACAGCCACTAATTGAAGGCAGATGGAAAAGCAGTCGACCTTGATGGACACAACAGATGATGAGGGGGTTTCGGAGCCACGTCTAAGGCTGCTCGAAATTGAAAGCTAGACGGAAGAACTCGTTTGATAGCCATTAAATATTCGTTTCATAACCTCTTCGTTGCCCATCCGCTGGTACCACCCAACAGGAGCGATCGAACGTGAACAGAGGCAAATAGTTAAAGACGGTTGGCGTTTTCTACCCTTGGCGGCCAAGTCTCGCTACCGTGAAGTATACCCTTAGTTACTGCCCGATGTATGCCGGAGGTGTCCCAGATAAACGAACACTACCTTAAACTTAGAGATACGCGCTTCGATTTCTTCCCTCTACACTTCTACCGCCGTTAACACAGCTTCTCAGGTACACAAACCGGTCACAGCCTCCATGACGTTGCTACCCAACATGAAGTCTAGATAATCACAGCACTCTTGCGGAAGCACTAAGGCTGCAAGGTGCGTTCGGAAATATTTAGCAGAGTGCGGAATAGCGTCGTTTGCATTGCTTTAAAGTTGTCAGACAGCAACACGCTGTCGTCTGTATACCGAGACCATTTAGTCTCCCATCAAGAAGTAGAGCCACGTGGGCATCTCGTAAGTTCTCCAGGCAGCCCCCATTACTTTGTACGAGAAAGTTAAGCGTAAAAAGTGAAACTGGACAACCTTGACTTATGCCGCCTCCCAAGGCTGGAATTGTTTGACAGCTCACCGTAAAAACTTGACCTGAACTGAAATGTGGGAATAAAGCACTGACGGTATGATCACATGCTTGATCGGTACGCCTTGCGTTTAAGCGACCCTGAGAGAGTAAACGAAACCACTGAATCAAACGCACCTTTATGAGTGACGTCGACTATTGGCAATTGGCACGTTTGACGCCGTATCAGAAGTTGGCAGAGGGAAATTTCATTAACACATCCTCGACCAGGGCGAAACCTTGTCTGTTCTTCCTTATCGTCTGCCTCCCGAGCTGCAGAGTCGGCGAAGCGTAACAGATGCCACACCCCTGGTGATGACTGGGGGTTAAGCAAGAGTCCCGAACCCTTTTGTTGAACATGAGGACCGTTATCGAAAACCCCACCTAAAATGGGCGTTCTGCGTCGTCCACACAACTTGAAACAAGTGAATCGAAATCCCTGCTGACGCCTTTTAAAAGTGATGATGCGAGATCATCTGGAACAGCAGCCCGATTTCGTTTGACAACCGAGATTTAATCGTCGACCTTAGCTTTACGGGGTGGTTCAAAATCTGCCGACCAGGATGTTACACAGCAAGCTTGTGGTGGGAACACAATGGCAAGCCTATTGAGGCATTTCACCTAACGCTCCAAATTTCTGGGCTTATTATGGATGAGCGCACTGTGCGCTTCGTTAAGAGTAGCTGAGCCTCCAGAGTTTTTTTTCAAATCAGCACCTTCTCAAATCACACGCCGCGGCAAATGATCAGCTGGCGTTTCTAGTAGATGGCCTATACGCAAGTATGTGCACACCTAACTCGCCCAACACCAAGTGATTCTATCACTTACCTGTTCGTGCTATTTGACGTGACCTGTCGAATGTAAACACCGTTGTCAAGTTTCGCAGCCCTAAAGTAACATGGTCCCAATGACCGACGAAGACTGACGCGGGGAACAGCAAACCAAAAAACGACTATGAAACACCAACAATCCGGGCAGTCGAGAGCAAGATTATGAAAATGTCACATGATCACTTCAAATGAGGACTAACGAACTGCAGGATAACTAAGGTAGCGAAACGTGACAGTGGAACCACTGTTCTCACCACAATGCTTCTTAAACGATGAATGACTGACCTTATGTTGGTGAACGATCACGGGGAATACTGTTATCCCGGTAGGCAGATGAATGGGAACGAGATCGACGACCACTGGCGCGTGATAGAGAACGAGACTTAGAAGTCCTAACATTGCGCGGACTCCGTTCATCGTGAACTGAATCTCGTCGCTCCACGTCAGACCGAGGGCTTCGAGTAGCTGATCGACTACGACGCTTATTCCTGAACGGCGTAGGGGAGACTGACCGGTCACGATCAACAGAACGACGGCGACCCGAGGGACTACGGGGGTTGGACTCTCGACCTGAATGTCTTGAACGAGACTTTGAGCGACGAGCATTGTTAGTACTTTTGCGATAACCTGAGTTACGAGGTGATCGCTGAGAGGGCGTGCGGGACCGCTCTCTGCGTGGTTCAGTTTTCGGCGTTTTCCGACGACTGTGAGATGGTGAGCGAGAGGGAGATCGTCTTCTTTTGCCGTCATCAGAACGTGGTTTGGTGCGAAGGCGTGAATCTGAGCGACGACGATATCTCCTTTTATCGCTCGGTGACCTGAACGATTATGGTTGTGAAACAATTTTTTACTAACCTTGGACGTCTAGAAGAGGATCTGTGGGAACGGGAGTAGCGTCGGATGGAGTCATCACGGCGTACATCACGAGATCTAGAACGCGATCGACCTTGGCGTCTGTAATGTAAAAAGACGGAAGGAACGCTAGTCATAAAGTGAAGAGAAAAAACGCATCATGATATTGCATATATAACCTACCCACGCGGACCAAAGGATGCTTAGACAAGATATCATGATAGTCTTGGTATTGTGCAACACACGCCTTCAGATCGTCAAATAACAAACAAAACATCCCCGTCAAACAATGACACTAGTGTCAATTGTACGCTGAGCACAAGCCATAGAAGAATGAAGATAATCGTCGTCCTTTATCATCGTCACCATAGACAGCAATACCAGTGGTTCACACTAATGCCTAACTAGCATACAACCATGAAGAAAAAGTAAACCCTATATAGGAAGAGAGAAGGAAAAAAGGAGGGAACGGAGAGGGACCTAACTACTGAAATTATCGTCCTTAAGAAAACCCCTTTGTTGTGCATCGAGGAAGGGGAATGCCAGCCACTTGTGAAAAAGATTCGGGAATTGTGACTCATAAAAATAAACAAATAGTCCACAATACTCACAGCATGGACGCGGTAACATGCATACTGGTGTATCAAATTCAAACAAATTGGCACACCGAAGCACTGACAAAATCACCGTCGAATCCTGATCGTCACGCTGGCCATCCGCGGGTTGAGGTTAAGTTTGGAGACAATGTACCAATGCAGGTGAAAATGAAGTACACCTCGAAGCGACAAAAACCACAGACGTTTGACTCCAGATTTCATAAACTACCACCGACGACCACAAACCTACCCGCTGGTCAAAAACTTACGATTGCAACAGGGCGATCCCATCAAAACTTTACTTTTTCTATAATGTTCATTTGACTTACTGTGCAAATAAATGAATAACGGGTGGATGGTTAACCGAAGACTTCAGGTGGATTGTTTATCAAAGGAGCAATCGTTAACAGCCCTGGAGTTGAGGAAGGTAAAAATCGAGGCGAAGACTCGATAAACCCGAGGCAGAAGGGATACGACGGATGTTGAACGGAAGAATAGCCGAATGGCAACGTGGCGGTGATTGCAGATAGGCTTAGAGAGTAACTAGTTGAAGGGCGAAGTCGGAGGTGGTCGAATTGAAAACATCCTCTGCCGTGTGGCAGTCTTGGACATGGGGAGAAGTGCATGGATCAAAATTAGATCACCAGTGAAACAGCCAACACGCAAAATTTCTGACGAACATGACTTGGATATGGAATCAAGCAGACCTAGTGTGGACGCAAGCGGACATCAGCCGTTAGCCTTAGTTCCGCATTAGACGGTAAATATCGATGCAACCTGTAAATGATGCTAACTAAGGCGTCCAGTTCAATCACGCTATCTACACGCCAACTGACATGCACCTTTAGCAATGTTTAGCCTGCCAGTTTACCATAAACTACGTTGTCCACTCGTGGTCGCGGTGGCACAATTAGCGAGTATAGATTATGTGGAACTACTGACCAATGTACAAACAAGACGCACGCGACTAACATTGACAGCACGACTGATGCCCAGCTCAACATCAAACAACACACATCGGACTAGTGTTCAGCACGCCTTGAACCAGTCACGTTACCACTATATCAGAGCAGATCACAATTAGCCCGCGTTCCACAGACAGGTCATACCGCCGCAAAATGGTATGCGGGTGGCACAAACCAACATCAACGTCGACTGAAGTGAATAGGTTTACCTCTCGGAATTACAGACGGTCAGAGGGACAAAATTACACTGCACGCACACTTGGTTCGCGAATAACAAAGGCGAAAGTCCACATACTCAAAAGAGACAAGCGAGTTCCCTCGCACGCACAAGCGTAACCATTGTACACAAAAAAGGGACAGACAGCGATCGTTGGTCTCCGGTGATGAGCACGAGCAGCAAAAATGGCGGAGTCAGCTCTAAGAACCAAGTGCATACAAAACGACAGCCTACAAAAAGCCTAAGGCAAGATACAAGTGTGGGTCAGAAAACGAGCGCCAGCAGCCGATGTTGAACGAATAGGCCATACCTCAACGTCACCTGATTAGTGTAAGCTTGTCAGGTCATATTCCGTTATCTCCCTATTTCACATGATAGGTAAATGAGGCCCTAGATGGAAGAAAACGTATCTACACGAAATGAACGTCCTGCATTCGTGTATGGACACTCGACAGATCACGTCACCGACCAAAGAATAGCTTGTTACTAACGAACTAGTCAAGTTAACTCAACGTTGTCATCAAGAACTAAAAATCCGTTGCGTCTGACTCGGAGCCAACCAGTGCTGGACTGCCTCCGAATAAAAAAAAGAACATGGTGTAGAAAAACAGTGAAGGCGGCTGGTAACGCCGGACGTTCCAATGTAGTCAATGTATGAGGGAACGGGCCGAACAACTGTGATATGTTTGCGAGACGTATTCCATCCCTGCGGGTATATAGGCTAACACGTGGGATACGTGTTCAGAGCTGCTACAGAAATATGCCGAAGTGTTCAGGAGACAGACTTAATGAAGAAAGAGGAATGCAGTCGCGAAGCGCATGAATGCCATGACAATCCAATAGTGACGCAGGCGCTGTGGCGAACGCCCTTAAATTAAATGCTAACAGAAGGCCATAGCTCAACAAAGCAGGCAGAGAATGGCGTTAAAATCAGCGAGCTCCGGCCAATAAGCAGACTTACCCATTGCTTTTAGACGCGTTCACAGCATGCTCGACTCTTAACCTGGAGCCAAAAGGACGGCTAGGAGTGCGGCTGTAGTAAGAAAGTGAATGTCAATTACCTCCCATCCATCCGTCGCACAGCACGATCAGCGTCTTCGGAATACTTGAAAACAATGAAAGCGAATCCGGGAGGGTTTCGAGCCACCCAAACGTCTACGATTGGTCCAAATCTATCGAACTCTCTCTCAATGTCTACTTTTCCCACCCTCGGATCAACCCCACCGATAAAAACCCTGAAACCACCAATTTGTCTATCCAGTCTGGGCATCTGACACCACACTCTCACAATGGCGGCTACGCACGGGAAATAGATGGATGTCCAGAGTAAAACAACTACGTAAAAAATTCATCTGAACGTAAAGAACATCTAGAAAATACGCTCAAAAATTGTCGGTGGGCGTTCTAGTGGAAACCCTTTGCGGGACTGATTTTATTGTTCTAAAAATAAACCGCGGGTATACGAATTTCACTTCAGTTATTTCGACGATTTGCACACAGACTCGAGGTTGGAGGCCAAAATTAGCCGACTCTGGTCGATTAGTTCACCTTGGTGTCCGGAGTTTTTTCTGTTGACGTGAAAGGCGGCCAGCTTTATTACTCCTGGTTCCAGTTCATTGAGCCCTGAGTTGTGTGGGCGGTGGACGTAGTCGGGAAGGGGAACTTTTTAGGATCTCGCTCCTGTAATTCAGTTCCTAGGTCATAGTGTGGCGACTGTTTACGCCAAGTTTGTCGTGAGCAGTATGGTTGAACACCTTTCCCACGGTACGGCGATTACCAAATAAAACCGGAGGTATCAATCCACTCACTTATGGGGCCCTTCTGGGCTGCAGAAAACTCCACCGATTTGGTCGCATGGCGGCGACATGACGTTGCGTTCATCTGAGTAAAAAATGGGGTGTTGGACCTACTGGAGCTCGTCTGACACGTTCGTCGTCTTTGTTTGGCACGATACGGAGCGGTGAATTCGTTGGGGCCCATTTAGTTTGTTTGTAGAAAGCCGATCCTAAAACCGCCCGCATTAGCCTCTGCTGTGTGAAGCAAACGACCCAGATGAGTTTTGTACCATAACTGTACAAATTGTTTGCTATGTTCCTTTTGTAACCATCACTGCTCATCTACCAAAAATCTGCCTTCTGGAATTAGTTTGACACGCCCCCATCTTCATCGGCACCCGACAGTCTTTATGATCTCATTGACCGTTGACTGGTGGCTGTTTGCGAATTCGTGTTTGGTTGCTTCATTTTGAACGCCTTTCTGCGGGATAATTTGTGTCCGGTTAATTTACATTCGAGGTGAGAGCAACTTTGTTATAATTCTATCAGACAGTACCGTATAAACTCAAATCTTTTCGATCACCTTTTCCGAAGTTTTTTGGACTTGGAAGATATCCCCGTTAACCCGATCGCCCGAGTAAGCGTTACTGACATTGTTGAGTGTGCGTAACTGACTGAATTACCTTAAATCGCCAGCAGTGGTTTAACACAATGTCTGCGTTAATCTTTCCTACGAACCAGACTAAAATTAGACAGCTATCGACTGCTGTGAATGAAGGGGCGCCGAAGTCTGCGGTCCAATGTTCGGCAAGGACTTCAACCACTTTTCCGCCTGTGTCTCCAATGGAAACATCCAGTGGCAGGCGAGTCACTCTGTCATCCACCGTTATAATGCTCAAAAATCGCCTGATGCTGGCAACCGGCCCACATTATTATGATTGGAACGTTCGTTAGGGTGGAAAACACGCCTGGATTCTGATGTGTTTGGTACCTTGCTTATCTGGTATGATATGTATTCCTGGGTATAGAATCCTAAGCTCTAATTCAGAGATGATTGTGTGACATGTACAGTAATAAGAATGACGATGCTTGGCTGGCCTTAGTGGAACAGTGGGTATAAATGCTCAAAGCTTACGCATCTTGGCGGATTTTGAGGGTCCAGGAAGTGGATTCCTTGCGTTTGTCGAACGAAAAATGCACGTCGTTCTCGAACAGAAATGAGGAAACGAGTGCAAACACTTCGTGGAATCTCTTTTGCTTCAAAAGAGTTGATGCTATCGTTTCAAAGACAGCCTGCACATAGACGTGACCTACTTCTGAACAAAAAGTTGCGTCAGCTGCTACGTTGGCTTCACCTTCGACCAACATGTGCCCGTCGAAAATCAGAAGGTTAGTTTCGGGCACTTATTCTCTCTTGACAAGTGTTTCCTGCGTTTGGGGTGAAAGCGTACACCAGTGGTTTGTGGTTAGCTGGAACGATGAAACGCCGACCTTCTAACAGGTGGTGGATGTATATAACGCCAAATTGAATATCAAGTGTTTGGCGCCCGAACGTGCCGTATTTTGCCGGTGCCGGCTGCAACCTACACGATTTAAGAGCGAGTGGGAGAAATTAATTATTCGCGAGTTGAAGGACGACACCATGTACTGTTAAACCGGGCGCACTGATAGTGAAAGGCAGACCGGCCTTTGATCTGGATGCAGGTAGTGAGTGTTGGCAGCATTACTTGAAAATGATAGTCCAGTTTTGTTCAGATCAGAGTATTTGGAGTAGTAGCCGGTTGCTCCACAGTTTCTTAAACTGGCGGAATCAAGAGATTCACCGTGCCACAGCAAAAAGGGAAGAAACCTCTTCAACCAACGGTGAATCAGCATTCTACATGGCAGCGTAGAAGGCACAGCCTGTCTTCAAAGAGGCAACGCGAATATCCCGACCAAGTCCTCGACAGGACTATACAAACAATCTCTTGATGATTGGTGTGTAAGAGGTTACCAGGGATTTAAATTTTAGAGGGCAGTGGCATTAGAATCACCCTGGGCAATCGCGGTTCCAGAACTCTCGAACTGCTATGTAACGCACGAGGTTAGCATGGCGGTATTGCCGGGCTATCGAACGTATCCGTCCAAAAGGTACAGCTTTCGTCATCCCACTCATCATCACCATGTCCATCATCCTCATTCCCCTCCTCATAGTCATTATTAGCGCAGTCATCACCAACAACACCGGGCCTCGTCGATTACTAGCGTGGGTAGTCACTTCCTTGTCTTCCTATAGCTCAGGCAACTTGATAGCCTCCTTATTCCCGCGGCTTCCTGGCTAGTTACCTTAAGTTGCAACAGATTGTCTAACATAGTGACTGGTCGCGTTTTTGTGATGTCAACGGGGTAAACTCATTAACGTTTGTGAAGGAAGTGTCAGCGATCTTCGTGCGTAGTTTGTTAGCCGAGTGAAAGAAGGTACGGTCATTAGATGTTTGTGAGGCAAAACTCAAACATGACAGGTCGATATTCGTTCCGGAGATGTTCGTGGGGTCTGACTAAATGTGTTCACAGCATTAATACTATAGGAGACATCAGGCGACTCAACTCCACAACCACTTAAACCTTCCGGTACGATTGCTTTGAAGCAATCAACCATTAGTTACTTGAAAGCTTCTAGCCGTCTGGCTGATGCATGAGACCCGACGCATTTCCTGCAAGATCCGGTGTCTCAACGATATTGAGGAATCGCACTGACATAAGTTTCGCAAGCTTCGGGTAGAAAGTTTATTTTCAGATGGTTACATTCCTCCATTCACTCAAAAGCTACCTCTTTCTAGTTTGGCTCAAGAATGGAGAGCGGCAGACAACCGTCACCAGTGAACGATCTTACGAGGTTCAGTGGATCGACCGTCACGAATAGCACTGAGTACCGGATTGTAATAATGGCAGGCTTCAGACGAAGCGTGAGCACAGACAGGCACTCCGCCGCATACACCCTCCAGGGTGTGTACCAAAAAATGCAAATCCATGGGTGTGCACAGAAGCAAAGTTCGCGGACATCAGCCGGTCTGATAACTTGATTAGGATCGTCAGCGTAAACGTATTTAGTAGAAATTATTGATAGCGAATAAACACCAGCTCCGCGTTGTAAATTAAGTTTTCCATTTCCCGAACTGTCAAGAGATTCAGGTCCAACTTCACTGGGGCCAACTGAAAAGGTATGCTGAATGGTTGTATCCCATAAAAGATTCTGAAGACTGCTATAACGAGTCTAGTGGTCCGACTTCGGCCATGTTCGCTTTTTTTCTGGAGTGGTTAGTGTAAACGATATTTCGCCTATAATACGACGGCGTCTGCGGCGAAACCACTTCAGCAAATGAACCGCCATTTCTTGCGGAGGGACAGAGGCCACGATAAGTTTCGGACGAGTTTTGTCAGGGATGGGCTTGAGTCAGCGAATACTTCGAGCTTGGATAATAGTCAGTTCACATGCAAGGAAAAGAAATCTGCACTGTTTTCTGCCATGCTCGTGACGACTTGTTTCAGAGTCTGGGATGCTTCGAATAATGATAGTTCAGGCCCTGTCAGTTTCTGCGGTTCCTCCTCTTATCAGTTTGCTCCCTTGGCTGTGTGTCCGAAGGAGGTTGCGCACCGGTTATGCTACGCAGTTTATAGGAGGTCAAAACTAAAATCTATTTGTCACAAACCCTTGACTATATTTTCCACGACAGTCGACGTTTGTCCGTGTGTACTGGATCCGACTTTCTGGCCCGTTTGATGGAGGAAACCCCAGTGCTATGCGTAACACCTGCCATGTTACATAGACCACTCTATAGATTCCACTCGTGCTCATCTCGAGGCTTTGAGGAACGTTTGGGACATTCTGAAAGGTTTTGTTTTTTGAGATCATACAGGGCATGCGTTTAGAACGTTCGCACAAAGCTTCAGCTGATTTCACTGGACGCCTTTTTTTTACCCGTACGCCCCCTGATCGTTACCGCTGCGGAACATTGGTCGTATGGCTTTGTTATCACTGCAAAACGTGCAGTTAACGAAGTAACACTCACAATCAGGGACCCTGGATAGTCTCCGCAATCGAACTCGAATCCATACCCTCCCTCTAAGTAACAAGAATACTTAGAACCCGTTGCAGTAAACAATTATTCTTCACGAGACGAAAGCCCCTATCTTCGGATGTGTATCAGTAACAAACACTCGCACGCTGTCACGGTCTGGCCATGGGTGGCGGTATCCGGTTCGGATTAGCCTGTAACAGTGATCAAAGCCAAAGGACAACTGCGCTTTGGCCATCATCACAGGTGGCCTGCGCTGTACAGTTTCACTCACACACAACGTGTCCGGTGTAAACGCGAAGGAATAAGACGAGTGGATGTGCGAGTGAGGCCTCTGTGTTCGGCCGTCAGGGTCAATAAGCAACGTCCAACGTCGGTTGGAACTCGTCCGCCACTTTTTTCGGAAATGTGGAAATCAGTGGTCCTCTGCCTCTTTTATTTTAGAATGGTTGGTGTACCGTGGGTGAATGTATTACCCGTTTCCCCCCAGTCCAATCTTGCATTTTAATCCTACTCCGTATCCCATCTGGAATGCGATAATAGGTACTCTTACGATGGAATGCTTTTTAGGCCACATTTTCAATATTTTTCTTCCCAGTCTATAACTTTCCATTGCAGTTCTCGTCTATTTATCTTCCGGTAGATGAAGGTTTACTTTACACGTTAGCCGATCAATCGGCTGAACAGCATGTGCTGGCAGCACACGCAATGTGGTCGGCTGTAAGCTGATTATTGCGGTATAGAAGTTCAAGAGTGACAGGAGTTGTGACGTTGGAGCTGTCCGTCCAATCCTGATGTGGTTTCTTAATGTTCCTGGACACAAAGAGGCGTTGAATCGAGCAGAAGTTAACCGCGACCTCCTCACTCAATCAGAAGCCTCCGCATTCACGTTTGCTGATCATGCTGATCTTCCCGATGCATCGGACATTTTCATCACAGGACGTGTCGCCTCTTCCACTGCTTTGTGTTGGCGGCTTCACAAATAAGTCTGGTCAATTTGTCTCAGATGACTCCAGCCATCCTGCACGTCATTAATTTCCACCGCCATACCTTCTAGCCTGCAAATGCTTAATCCACTGCCATGTCACAGGTCGTTTCTACAGAGGTGTATCGTGTATGCGCATGCTGATTTGGTGACCTCAAACGCCGAAATTTGAATAGCACCACTGAGCTGTCATTCGTTTTGCAGTGGGCTGCGATCCTGTATTAAAGCAGAAAGTTATAGAAAAACACATCATAGTCGACATGCGTTCTGGAATTAATGAAACCCATGGAACTTCTGATCGTTTTGGTCGAATATATTGCAGGGCATTTGGAACACGGATGTTGGGGCGCTGTTCGCAGAAGGCGATCCCCGGTGCTGTCGAGCAATTGTTTCTAATCAGCGAAACAAAACTCTTATCCTTTGCCCGTCGTCGACGCTTACAGAATTTTTTCTAATTTGAAAAGTCTTCGAGCTACTCTCATGGGAAATGACATAGTGAGGGAAGTCGTGATAAATGCTTTTGACTACCGTGGGTACGAATTAATCGAAGCGGTACTGTAATATTTATTGTGTACTGGTCCACAGTAGTCGTCATACGCACACTACCGTGACAGGTAAATGTCCGGCCATGATGTTGAATTCCTCGGTCCCTTCTTTACCTTACGGAGACGGCCATCGCAGTTCTTTGCGACGCCTTTCTTATCCGAAGTTACCTCCTGCCACCGGCACATCTGTCGAGCCAATAACGTTATTTTCTGGACGCTCAATTGATCTTTGTGCAGGTTGCTAATTGAAACCTTTCTTAGAGATGGTGGAATGACCCAGTGCTCCATCTGAAACAGCGCACCATCCGGTTGCACTGTCAACTCCTCCTGCTTCTGCAATGGTACTGGATGTTTCCTCCTAGTAATCAGCAGCCAACCATTGGCCATCGGGTGATAATCATGCTATAACGGTTTTTGATTGCCTTGATAGAATCCTGTCTGCTTACGGGAACGGCTGACGAAGCAACCAAAGAGCAGCCGCTGAAAAACCAGAGCATCGTGGTGGAAGATCCTCCTGGGGAATCTGTTTACCTGGAGAATAAATAGTTTTGTGATCTTAATTGGTTACAACTGGATTGTATCACTGTATCGGGGACGCTAATGGTTTGGCGACTGATTTGTGCGCGTCACGTAAATACTGCACACCTTGATGACTTGTAACATCTTTGAACTTAGTGCCAAACAAATATTTCTGCAATCGTTCGACAGTCCAGAATACCGCTAGTGCCTCCTTTGGGTCTGATAACATTCTTGCCTGCTTCCTTCAGCAGCCGCATCACGTAAGCTACTGCAGCACCCCAGTATTCTAAAACAGTACCAATACCGACATCAGATGCATCTGCGGGCAGGGTGATGAAGTTGGATATTAAATATTTGGGTCTGACTTCGGTCTTCCAACCATCATTTGTATTGTAACGCGCAACCGAAACCAACGAGCGCGCACGGATTAAATTTGAGTTGTGTAACGGGGCGTGCTGCTGTGTTATCGGTGCCGTTTCAGTTTTGCGTTTGTGTAAGTCGTGTGCATGCCTTACTGTGCCTTCAGCTCATGTTTGTTCGTATTATTTCTCTTTTCAGAACTGCTGTTTGAACCCCTACTTTGGAAGAACGCTGTCCCCTAGTGCGTCCAGGTTTCCTGAAGGTTGATCCGCGAAGTCACGGTAATCCAAAATAGAGTCGGCTGGCCTGCATGTTACATGTATTAATTTTTGCACAGGAACTTGATCATTTTGAATTCAAGCTCAAGTTTCCGTCGGCCGAAATGTAAATAACGGCTGCTCTTTCAGGTTTCAGCATAAGGGGAGCACAGGGGCAGCACGTAGTGGGTCGCAGCCCATCGTGGTTTTTTGATGACATAGTGATGGCACAAGCTCTGTGCCAATCACCGTCCGATCTGTATCCACTGTCATTTGTGGTGAAATCAACAAAACCAAACTGTCGTGTTTGAAATACACACTTAGAGGGCTTTGTGACGATTTTCTTACACTTAATTTTTTATTGAAGCGGAGGTAACCTGGTATCATGCACCCCCACGCCATCTACGCATAAGATTACATTATCTTGATGCATGTGTGCTACTGGCAAAATCAGCATTTCATTCACCGGTCGCAATTCGGAATATACCTGTTGAGACGTGTAATTCAAACTGAAGAATATTGTACCAAAATGATCCGCTGGCAAACCTCCGTATCTTCCCCTGATTAAATTTTTCCACTTTCTCTCAGTCTACGTAACATGTCTCAGAGCCCATGTTGCCGTCCTTCTCTGTTTATTGCTGAGGACGCGAGTAACTCGAAATTTGGTTTAAATTTCCTCGCTGTC
>QNGE01002124.1:0-126866 GCA_008508345.1 Paragonimus westermani
CGATGGGAATTGATGAATATCTCACTAGTCAGAATAACGTGATCATTTCTGAGATTTTCGAAAGGGTAGTTGAACCTAACACATCCCTTTTGAAAACCAATGTCATTCATGAGACAAAACCTTTGGATTGGTATGGAATGATTTAAATGGCATAGCTGTTCTGTCGGGCCATCTTCTGGGCTTCACTTTTCTCGTGTCCGGTTGTGCACGCGGAGCTCAGCTGGATGTAGACTCCACTGGCAGATTGAAATTATGCATCAGCATTTCGATTGGAGTAGACGATCTCTCGTTGACACACACTTCGTTCGCGTATGTCTTTCGAGGCGGTCTTCGGTTGGCCTACCGGACCCATTTGATGCCCATCGAGTGCAATGTCGATCATCGGCCATTCCTTATGTCATCTAATCAGAAGGATTTACTGGGGTTTCTAAGTTGCATAGTCATCACTTGCCACCGTATGGACGATCGAATAATTCCTATTTGATGAGCGTCTCAGTTAAGACCATTCGATTCACCGTACCAGATCACATAGGAGCTGTGTAGTTGCACTCCTAACGGTAGTTTTCATGCGGTAATTGAACAAAATCCTTGACTCGCATCCTGGGTCGTTGTCGCACCCTGAACTGTGATAAACGCCGTCAAATGCATCATTTCAGTGGATCTGTTCGCGGTTGGTCAAATCGAAGGAGTGAATGCGAAAGATTCAGCGGTTAAGGGCATTTAAGCCAAAAACCAAGTAGGCACTGTTTGCTTCAAGAAGAAGGGTCGAACCTCCGTCATCGTTTCCTGGTAGTCTGGTGATGCACCCGAATCAGGCAACAAGAAACTGACACACGATAAACATAATAAGCATGGAACGTAGAAAGAAACAATTCACTGCCACCTAGCTTTTCACGTTCTGATCTGTCATATCGGAAATAAGGAAATATAGCTTCACTGTCGGCAAAAATAGCGCACACCTCATAGGATCTACATTGTCAAAGCGCCCGATTTCGGTGTTCCATAATGATGACATCTGTGAGAAAAGCGCTGTATTCCGAGGCTGACGCTGGGCAAACAGGCAGATATTTTCCCACTGGAATCTTCTTAAAGAAACCATACATTTATGAAGAGAACTCAGTTGTCCGTTCGCTTAGAGGAAAACTGTCAATGATAATCAACCGTTTCGGGTTATTTCTTATCTTTAAACCGTATTCTGT
The DNA here is from genome assembly GCA_008508345.1 of Paragonimus westermani. Taxonomy (NCBI): domain Eukaryota; kingdom Metazoa; phylum Platyhelminthes; class Trematoda; order Plagiorchiida; family Troglotrematidae; genus Paragonimus; species Paragonimus westermani. The sequence goes on from QNGE01002124.1 coordinate 1,200, forward strand.
AAGAGAATTTGGACGGACATAACTGTTTAACTTGCTGAGAGCGAAACTAGGGTCTATTGTTTCTGTTCGAAACGGGTTTGACTGGAATTGTCTGTGGGTATGTGACAACTGCAATCAATTGCGAGAGATATGAATGCGGTTCAACCTCATGCTTACAATCATATTTGTTCTCTTCCGGATACTATTGTACCATTTAGTGACAAACCGAATGGCTCAGTCTGTCATCTTGCGCACTAAACTCCAAACCTTTATGTTCGGTCACAGCCGTAGAGGAGAGATGAACACAGTCGTTCATATATATGGTTGAGGCGATGTGGACGTGAAGTTCAGTAACACTGGGGCTTCCAATAGCGAGAGAATACGGTTGTAATCAAATGACCGATCGGAAGCTGGCAAATCACTGATGGAGAAACCTGAATACGTCGATGGGAATTGATGACCATTCCAACAGGAAACAGACACATTCGCCATATATATATATACAACAAGCATGAAACAGATCGGCAAAAATGCTTCACGGCTCACTAGCTGTTCTTGTTATGATCAGAAATGAACTTTGTGCCAACCCATCAAATGTTTGACCGCAAGAGAGTGAAAATGAATTCCACCTTAGTGAAGCCTGAGAAACGAACTGGACATTCTCCTCGGAAGTTTAGCATAACGCCACACTTCTACTCCTCACTCTCTGATTGCGAAGGTATTACGGAATTATGCTTTCGATCATTTGGGTGATTGACTGATTGATAGCGTCGCATCAGACTAGATATTTGCAAGGAAATCTGACGAGGTCACACAAAACTGAAGTAAGCTTTCAAACGTTGAGTCACATAAACGTGCATGCATGATACATTTCAAAGAATGCACACCAACTGTTTGAGTAAGGATTGTGATTGCTCACAGGTGGTCATGAGAACATTTCCACAAACCAACTATTCCTCATTAATTTAAGGGAAGTTGATTTGAGTGTGGTGACCACAATGACCTCAGAGATGTCAGCTCTGGCTTTTGCGTACGTAACCTGTAAACTTGTTTAACCTGATAAGATAACTGAAGGAACTTATAGATGTGCGTTGAACCGGATAGCGTGTTTACTAGTAGACTTACTGAGGCGAAAGGTATTGTGTCTTAGTGGCTTGCATCAAGGATAACCGGCCTAACTCACCTCCACTTTCAACGATATACTGCTTGATTAACAGTACAGAGTTGAGATATTTCTGTCAAACTTTGTGGCACCATTGATACCCTTGTGCCTCATATCTAGCTACCTATTAAATCGCTCGTTTCCCAGTCTGTGTATTGTGCCGTATTGTGAACGTTAGTTCATGCGAACCCGTCGGTGTACTTATTTGTAGTAGCCCAAAATACACGAGTTACCATTCATACGTCCAACTGATTAGGGGACAAACATATGATCAGCGAAGTTGTAACGGTGTTGTAAATACACGATGTTCGTCAGTCACGTTAAGGTGAGTCACAAAACTAGGTATAACGCAATCGATGCCCGATTAAAGCGGCCTACTTCCAAATTCATGGGTAGCCGAATATTATGTACATATGAATTCAATTCTCCAGATTGATTTTAGCACTCGCATTCCGATGCATTCTCCAGCAAAACCTCTTCGATCAAAATGCACTAGGCTCGTGTTCCGACCCTGCTCTAGCGTACTCGTGGCGAATATATTGCCTACAACCGTGCCTCGAACTCCTATGCATGGCCTTATGAGGCAACCGTTGTGATGGCTGTGTCATATATAACGCAACTGAAATGTTAAAATTCCCGGAAATAGTCGTCAACAACACATGGTGGCGAACAACCTCGTTTCTGGCTATTCGTCATCAGGCGAAAGACATAACGTTTATTTGGAACAGTGTTGTTTGGGCGAAATCAGCAAAACAGTCGTCAATTTCAAGTGACCTCAAAAACATTGTAAAAGGGAAGGGAACGGCGCATAGGCAAAGCCGATGCTAGATGAAAAAACTTCAATCGTTTGCTTCAGTACTAGGAAAAACGTAATCAGCGGAATGAGTTACAAATCTCAGCTGCTCACGTCTACAGGGAATACAACAAAGGGGTACCAAATACATTCCGTAGGGTCGGGAATACATGCATCAACACGCACCTGGTTGAGGTCTAATGAGCTACTGCGGAGCTAACGAGTCAATGTCTTTTGGGGGTGAACGTGCGACTTGATATTCGGGTATGGACCAATTATTAGCAAAGAACACAGTTGACGGAGGGTGAGTGGGGATAGGCAGGCAGACATAGGCATAGTGACGTTGCGGGATCTCAGGTCGATGTGCAAAAGCGAATACGTCATATAGATATGCGCGCAGTACTCATAACCTGGATTGTGAAAGTCACCAAAGGAATCGAGAAAGGACTTGCTTGATCGGGACAAATCACGCTTGGATAGGGAGAGTGGAATGATTCGTCCATCCTGGTAGCGGAATTTGCGACAGATAAATAAAAATGGAGACAGCACTCTGATACAATCAAGTCACAGCTGTGATACATCTGAAATAGTGGTCGTTTGATCCACCATGGTATGGGTTGTGGACCACGACAATCACTGGGCCTGAACAGAACGTTTCTGAGCACCCAAAAATGAATTATTAAATCCAATTCCGACTACCTCAGCTCTGGTCAACATTCGACATCCTCTGACTTATGGCGGACTGTTCTTGACTGGGTAGGTCAGATGAGAAGAAGAGACCGGGTTGGTGATACAACGCGAATCGACAAGACGTGCTACAACCGCAATGACGATTGTCTTGGTGACTCCCCCTTTGATCCGGGCTGGATGATGTTTACGGGTACGTTCAGGTAATGGCCCGCTCATGCGGGCCACGTAGGTAGTTCCACATAAATAAGTAAATGTTCGTTCCGCAAGTTAGTATTTTCACTGTGACAACATCGCTTCATGTAAACGTCGTGTAGACGGTCTGATGAGAGATAATCGAAAATGAGCTTGTTCGTCATACTGTGGTTTTGATGACAGCTGAATCGTCACAGAAATGTCCAACTATTCTCACCTAATGTGAAACCTGAATAAGAACGTTCCAATCAGGTGAGCGTGTTGCACCGATTGTGCTTAGAAACTCCTGAGTATGTAATCGACTACAGTACTCACTTTTGAATTGAATAAGGCGGAGATAGCTCATGCTAATTCATTCCCAGGTATGGTAGTTACAGTGCTGTATTCATTCTGAAGGTGATCTACGATTAGCAACGAACGCCCCACTCTGGTGAGTAATAGTTAGTATCACAAAAGCTATATTTTAACCTATCTCTGTTGTCAAAAACATGAAGGGCGTTGGCTCATTATCTGATGATATACGTTAATAAGAGATGTTTGTGCCGAAACAATTGTTTTTCAAACTGTCCCTAATACGAACTTCGATGGACGTTGGACATAGTGAAGCGCATGCTAGAAGGAAACAAGCTATCATTTTCTTATGTTCTACATCAACAAAAATTACTTCGTTTACTGCTCAGATTATTTCACTATCTGTTAGGAGGCGTTACATCAGTTTGAAACCAGTCGTATTCAGTGTCGTGCGCGGTTGCAATATAGGCCCCACTGAAATCAGATCAAACATTTCCTGACATTCAAATTTGGTGGTAACTCGTTTTTTTTATGAAATGTGGAACAGGCACTGGAAGTTAACTGGGGAACGTTGTCCCAAAGCACCTCAGTTAATTTAACTTGGTCTAGAAGGAATATATCATTTTAGGAACAGAATCTCATGCATTTCGCTCAAAGACGAGTGTACTACCGGACGAAATTGCAAATGAATACACACACAATTACTTTTCACGTGTTCGATTGAGCTCTTCTCACAGGCTGTACCTCTCCCATTTGTACTCGGGAACGATAAGAACACTGCATTCGAAAGGCAAACATACGATTGAGGAGTGCAATCATCCAAGGGAAAGAGGAATGTTTCTGTGCATACCCCACCTCGGCATTTGGTGTTTCATGTCAACTGTGCACTATTCCAGGAGGTTTGACTGGTTTCATGATCAAAACCGGGTGTTCCTGCCCTCTTATCCTTGTTGAACTTAGATTTGCATTTCCATAAAAACTGATGTCAGCTTCCTTCGCCGGGCGGTTTGGTAGCAGAAAACCTCAACTGTCTGAGATTTTTAAGCCTGATAGACCGTCAGTCTATACTGACTGAACTTCTTATGGGAGCAGTCCGATGAACCGGACTTGTTTTGCTACACTTCACATTCTGAATGATAAACATTGCATAGTAATGGAACACGCTCGAACCTGCGCCCTACATAATCATTATTTGAAATTCCGTAATGTGGCACCTTTAAAGTTCTAAATGTAATTCTTTGCCTTCCTGAAAATCTGTCGAGGTCTCACTGTGAAACGTTCTTCAATTTTGTTAAAATTATGTTCTTGTGACCGGTTGAACATTTAAATGGCCCGTTTCAGAATCCGGTTAGGCTCACTGTTAGTGCATGTGTGAGATGGCAAAAATTTGGCGTGCAATCACGTTCTCACATGGCATACATCCTCACACTATGAGAACTCCAGCCACCTTCCACAGTTAGTCAGTGGAGCAATCCCAATTACCAAAGTTCATTTTGTCCTCTTCTCAAGTCCTGTGATACACCCTACTGCATGTTACGTGGAGCCAACTACCACTCCCAATACACGGAGTTGTTTGGACTAGTATCTTTTTGTGTACATTTGTGGATAAATCAGTCAGTGGTTTCGATCAAATTAGTATTGGTTTGTATTGTAGTTGAGATGCCTCGAGAATCTCAGTATCAAATTCGAGTTCTTTTTGTCCTTGTTGGAAAGAATTCGAGGGAACTCTACGCAACAATCATTCCCCAAGGATCTTATAAAGTTTCCGTTGTAGTCGTGGCCATGCTCGAGGCGTCCAATGATCTCGTGTTCATGTCAGTTTTATTGGTCTATTCAGTAAAACAAAATGATTCATCGTGTTATACACTCATTCTAAGTGACCGAAAATGGTTTCAGTTTTACGCGCAACGATGACCAACATTATTGCAGCATCAAAGCTAACAAATACCACAGATCAGTCGAAGGCGATGAACGTCAGGAAACATTTAGCAATAAGTGGAGAGTAAATTTAAGCTGTGTTGCTCTGTTTCACGATCATCCAGAACTGGTACCTATCAATTCAAGCTGCATCTTGGGGTACAGCTGGTGTTAACCATCAAAAAGATGGTGTAAAACATAATGTTGAAACCCAATCCCCTGGTGAAGTTGCCTCACCTCTACACTCACAGCTCCTTCGAGTGAACACAATCATCGCAGCAGACAAGCTTAGACAAGCAGTCTAACAAGTTGAGTGGAGCAGCGTTTAAGCCCTGAACCTTGTCAGAGAATCGTTAATTTGAAATGACTATCACACAGCTCCTGAGTCTGGCTTGCTGACAGGCTTCGGATACAAGGGATTCCCTGCTGGACCCCAGCACTCGTCAGTTCACACAGGAAATTGTCCGAAAGGTTATCCCGGAATGTTTTTAATTGTGATTGGTGCAGCAATAAATGTGTGGGTTTTTAATTCACTGTAGTTGGGAATGACAGTAAAACACATTCTATGCGTCAGCTGCATAGAATGGCCGTTGTCATGCCGGTCATCTTAACACGTTCGTCCGCGAAAGATGGTCACCGGATCCGTTGATTCAACACCCTAGTTACAGCTTGGTTAGTTTCAGTGGACTTGACTGAAGGATGTGGGGTCGTGAAAAATACCTTTACTTAGTCCGTGATATCAGCCCTAAATTTGAAGCGTCTTGGGTTTATGACTTTCCTATGATGTCTTGTTCTCGTACGTCTTAACTGGTTTGTGTGAAAACACTCAAGGTAACTGAGCCGTTTGTGGCTTTGATAATGGAGTTCACCTGGCAAACGAAGTGTAGCGATTTGGTGTCGGACCAGTATTCCATCAGCTTAATTGACAAACCCAAGGAACACCTTACCCGAATATACCCACCTACAGTGCAAGGAGTAAACTGACAAACAACGGAACCTTTCAAAAAACACACTGCTTGTAACTGACTAATCGAATTAGATGTGAACACTGGTGCGCCTTACTGGCGTTTATTCCCACCAGCAAACAGCTAACATCGTTTGATGAAGTATTTTAAAAATGCAGTCTAACGTTACACAGTGATGAGCATTCACAACAAGTGATCAAACCATAATGTTGAGGACAGTTACAAATTAAGTCGTGGATTGCTTAGACTTGAGTGACGTTATCGTCATTACGAACGGGACAACCTTATATTCCCTGTCAGCTTACTATGACGAATAAATTGCTCGGAAGTAACATAGCTGCTCAGGTTGTTAAAGAAAACTCAATGTGAAAGCATTCAGATATCTGGATATTTTCATGTGAGTGACCACTAATATTGCCACCTAAGAGGACCGTTCCACAAGCTTATAACCGTCGATGCCAGTCTGTACCGGATTGGTCCTATCGAACCATAGCATAATAAGAACTGCAAACAAGCTCACATGGTCTGGTGTTTGATAATAAATCAGAATAACAAGTACTTCACAACAACCAACTAGGTTAATGAACATTTATAAAAGGATGGGTTTTCATTATTACGTAAATCTTCGGCTAAGTCACAACGAGTTGAAACAAAAAGAGTTATCGTTTTCGCAACTTTTCGACCCTCTTGGGGGGCCTTTATCAAGCGATTGGGTTGTCCTTCACATTTTTGGCATTGGGTATAAAACATCCAAGGTGGATCTCGAATGACTATTATCTCTCCTGGTCACAACAGCTAGAAACTGAGGTTAAACTGATGAATGAACCAGTTGTATTGAGTGGTAATAACTGTGTCAGCCGAGAATGTGTAGGAATTCGCTCACTCTGTTGGGATCGTCATTATTCGAAGGTGGAAGCCGTTCAGAGCAATAACACGCTTTTTAAACGATCTCAGCAAAAGAAGACCAATTAACTATGTTTGCTCAAGTAGCAGGATATTACTGGTGATAGTGCCAGTGTTAGCAATCGTAAATCTCAAGGAAAGGTTGACGGACGTTCACAACCGGTATTAGTTTGAAGAAAAAACTTGTGATTCGGGTTTCTGACTGGCTCAAGAATAACAAGGTTGGATTTGTGTAGGAACTGTGCTAAGTAAGAAACACTAGAAGAAGACTGAGACTAGGCGTACGCAAATAGATGCTTGAACAGAATAGCATGGAAAACGTAGAAATATCATTCACAGTGTTCGAAGGAGGCTCTGATATTGAAATCGCCGTTTCGGTTACCAGTGAAAAGTGATAGACATTTCTTCCAAAGGGTGTAATATTTCTTGTTGATAGTGAACCAAGGGAAGCGACCATGCTTAAAGCCTATCCAGTAGGGAAGTACGCAAACACTGACATGTCGATTGGTCAGGTGACGTTGTATGAAAAGATATTTTAGACAACAGCTAAAAAAAATTTTATCGACTTCCTTAAAAACCTCAATAACATGGGATGATCAGTTCATGTCATTGAATAAAGTAGTCCATAAATATTTAGCGGAAATTTGACGAGATGAATGTTAATACCGTACATGCGAAGTGGCGCATGAAGTGAAGTTTTTAACACTGATTCTCCTTCATAATCGAAACTGAAAATAGCAACATGTTTGGTCGGACTGAAATGCAGATTGTAGAAACTGAACCAGCTTGATCGTCTGGATAACTTATTCCGCAGGGCGAAAAGAGAAAATAGAGACAAGTGCTCGAATTCTAACACCATGTCATATGCACATCTGATAAGAAACATGTGATCGTGAACTGACATGCATGCATCATAAAGTGAGAACAGAGGCGGACATGGTGGCACACCCAGAGAAGAACAGAACGTAGGAGCGACAATTAAAATCCAACAGTTTTAGGAAAGGCGCTTTCCCCCAGGAATTCGCCATGTTTGCCTAGCGAATTAGGTCTTTATATTTTGGGGATTTGAATGCCTACCAATATTCTCGAAAATTTCTCGAAAATTTCTTCGCCTGCTCTTGATTGGTTCGTTGAGTCACCTAGCTCCAAGGCCACTGGAAATCTATAGGTAAAGCAACTGTGCACCATTGTTTCACCTTCGGGATGAGGAACAAATGAAGCTCGTTTGAAGAGCGTGTCTCTTTTTTGGGGTGGGTGGGTGGGGTTCTAAGTTGCGAGAGTTGTGTCCGGATACTTGAGTTCTGATTCTTGCGTCGTTTTGCGGTACTGTACGGTAGCCTTCCGTGATCGAAATATTACTCGCGGTCTTTTTGTTCGTTCTTGTCTTTCTGTCTCAGGGGGACGTAACACTTGGCCACCTGTATCAGTTCTGATCAACTGGGTTGGACTATGCTGGCGTTAAGCTGCTGTTGTAGCAACAGATGAAGCTCATGGAGATTATTCGCTACGATTGTCCAATACTAGTCTGGGCCAACCCACAAAATCCAGTGGTGCGCAATTCGTGGAGAGTTTGGCAACTGGAATCTCCAAGTTTGTCTGCGACTCGCATGAGAACATGACATTTGATTCTTGATTCATTCGGCACGACGACTGGTTTCGTATCAAATTTACCAGTCAGGATGATTCGTAGATAGTCCGGCTCGTTCTCCGCATGATTAACTCTGCAGAGTACAAGCGGCACGCCAATTTCACTTAACCCAAGAGTCCACGAAACATCAGCTTCAGCGAGACAGTCAGTATTCTGTCGCAGCTATTCGGTGACCAGTCATCTCTATTCAACTCGCGGTACCACTGCATCAAGCTGACTGATCGAGACTCTGATGATCTTGTCACATACGTTGACATCGTGAATCGCGAATGCGAGAGATTCTAGCAATCCTCCCTCAAGGAGGACCAGTTCATGTGTTTCATCTTTGTCTGACAAACGTTTGAGAGAAACTTCTCCTTCCGCCAAAAATCCAATAGATCTGGTGGGTATTTTTATAACTAATTTCTACATGGCCTAAAACAGTCTGATTGACACTTTGGGTAAGTGTGATACGCCAGTGAGCAACGAGCACTAGTGTGAATAGAAGAAGGTTATTCAATCACCGCAGTGATTGAGAGTTTGACAAGGCCCGTCTACCATCCACAATAACCTTTGACGAATACCGCGTCAATTTTACCTTATAACAGTCATATTTTGATATTCTACCAAGCTAAATTGCTACATTACGTAACCGCGTAGAGCGCAGTCTAGTTTAATGTTAATTAGTTGGCAACCGCGTTACAAACCTCACTGGTAGCACATCTAATGGAAACGCAACTGACCATGAAATAGACTGACATTTCATCATCTGGTTTGTAAGATTGTAAAGTTAAGCCGAAATGAAATGCATATGGGTTACCAAAACTTGTTTTGCTGTCAGAAAAGATCGGATCACCTTCAGCCACCCTCACTTTACAAAGTCAATTGTCCTTTGCTCATGTAGATGCGAATGCATTTGCATCGGTGTATCAGAAACTGTGCTAGAAATCAGAGTCAATGGATGCACCAGATCTGTAGTAACTGGGTGACGCAGTGGGAGGATCAAACGCTTTTGCAACCATCACAAAGTGTTTGTCGGCTTTAGGGCACGACACTGAAGTTGAGTCCTTGTTCTCGGTTTACGCTTCACCAGTAGATCTCAGAATCTGGTCGAACTGGTAGGATTTCTTATTTGTTAAAAGAAATCAACAGTGTTTGAGCAGGTTCCAGAAGGGATAAGCTTCAGAGTGCTGACTATGCTACCGATGCATTTTTGTGTACAAAGTGCGCTGATTTAGTTGAGATATTAACGTTATTTAAGTCGACTTTCTAGTTTTCCCCACTTCCAAACTTTTGAAGATTTTTATTGGATGTCTCATAAATATACCCAACCGTCAATTTTTCAACTGGTGTTTGCACATCACTTTGGAGTTCGTTCTTCATTTGCATTATTTGATGTTAGTGTCCTTGATTCAAAGCTTTACCCGTTACATTGCACTATAAACGTTTTGTGTTGAATTCCCCAATTTGTATTCTAGATATACCAGGGATCATTTTCGGGAACTTCTAAGACATAAATAACTTTCCACCGCATTGGTCTCATTCACTGTTACTGAAGTGATGAACACTCATTCCAGCCTAGGTTGATCTTATCAAAACCGTACAGACCTGCGAAGTGAGCTCCTGCTCTGTGATCTTGTTTTCAGACAGTAGTCAACACGTGGACCCACTATACTCATTTGTTGACAAAGTGCGACTTTTTCAGTAGTGCTTCTGTAGTAGGATAGTAACTGCATAGGTTGGTGTGACACTTCTGAGGGAGAAGACCGTCCATCATTCCGATGCGTTCCACTGAAGTGGTTATGAACGAACTCCTTATCTAGTTTCAGTGCACAATGATATTTGCCGAAGGCAAACTATCTTCATCAGCCGAAGTAACAACTAACAACTGCTATCTGTTTGACTGTCCTAGCAGTTATTCCATCTATCAGAGGAATAATTTGATTCGGCCACAACAATAGTGGTTTGAGAGGAAGCAATCCAAATCGAAGCAAGGCTGCAGCCCATCAAAAATTTAAACCCACAAATGCGGGGTGTGAAATCGATAGCTGTTCAGTTTTGTTCCACAACCGTCGGTTGATATAGACTGACATTCATATGACCTGTTGAATGCTAATCTGCTGCTATCGTAAATTTGCTCTGTTCATGGTCGGGGAATATAAGCTTCTTCCTGTCAATCAACAAGGTGATTTCAATTACCCGGATTACAGCTGACTGAGTGTTATGACACTGGTCAGTTTGAACGCGGCCACTAGTATGCGGGCCACGCTGGTAGGCTATATGTCAATCCATGCGCCATTGTTGATCTCCAGCACTCAGAAAGCGTTCTGTTGATGGACTTATGCCTTATTTGGTATACACAGTATACACTCAGGAGTGATTGAACCAAACTTCACCTGGAGGGTGTTAAGCTGATAGTCGCTCAGTGACAGTCGCATAATGTCTTAACTTTCTTCACTGTGTGGTCATTGTGACACACTCTATTTGGATTAAATAGTAACCATCTACTCTCAGGATTTCCGGGTTGTGTTGTACTGCAGTTTTGCGAAAAAATTGTCAAGATGAGTTTAAACATTCTCTAATGTAATTAAAAAACGTTGCTTACTTCTTAACCCACGTGTTTTCTGTCTTATTGATGACCTCAGAGTATTTTAGTTTTTCACGTATGTCCCTTTGTTTTCAGCTCATAACTTTCTGTGGAACAAAGCTTTCTCACTGATTTGCATGTTACAAGTTGTCTGTGGTAGATGCAGTATCATAAACTACGCTCTGTTCCTCATCCTAAAAAATATATGAATACAGCGGGTGGATATTTATCCCGTAGTATTTATGATGTGATCAACAGTGATGGAAGCCTATCCCGTCTTTTATCTTCTGATTATTCGGTGAATCCGTTGCGCGAATCTCAGTGTGACCCATACTGATCAACTAGCAATAAAACACTCTAACAGACAGTGAATCGGAATGTACAGTCGTGTAGTGCGGACTTCCTACAGAGGCTTGATGCGACATACCTAATTGAATCGGACAGGCGAACAATAATTACACGCTTCACAACAGTGGCTGTATTTCACCAAGTGAGTGCAGGCCGAACTTGTAGTTCATTCTCCACCGTGGTTTGGCCACCACGTATAGCTATACGTAGGTTGACGGTGTTGGTGGGTTTGCTCAGTGTGACAAAAAACCGATCATTTGCTCGATTGGCTTCGAAGTGATCGCCAGGCTTATGGAACATTGTGGCAAACATTTAATCTTGATCCAAGTCTAAATCACTGGTCAGACAAATACTCCTGTACTTTCACAAGATAGTGTAACCTAATTGGTATATGGTTAGTGTTCGAAATTCACAGGGAACATGAAACCGATTTTGTCATCGTTGCCATTCATCCGTATATCTACCGGGTGGATTTCGACCACATATCCACTAGATGAGAAATGAGTAGTTATTAACTCATTAACGAGTTGTAAAGTTGAAACTGAGTTCCCTTCAATAACTTCATCAGCACAGAAAGAAGACGTTGCGATATGTTAACATTTCGTATACTCTCATCAGTCGCAAACGTAAAACATGCAAGTTATATATGACAGACAATCAGAGATAGACAGGGTATGGACACGCATACAATCACACCACGTATTGTCATCACCACCACGGCAACCCTATAGGTTACTTCACCCACTTTTGTGCACACAGCGCCGGCTGGTGAGGTCTAATCAGTATGGCTTCGCTAAAGGCCAGTAGCTTCGAGTTCTGCTGACGTAACAATATTTTGAAAGAGTTAAGTGGGACCACCTGGTGACCTATTATCATGATGTGTCTGGTAATCGATGACGCGGGGCTTCGATTAACCGATCCATCGGTTTCCAGTTGTGTCATGCGCTGTTTTAACCAGTTTGGGAGGAGTTCGGCCACACGCTGAGATAGCCGTCGGTCTGTTCTGCCTATGTAAACGTCACCGCAACTGCAAGTGAACTGATAGACAACGTGAGAGACAGAATGGTCAGACCGACTGCGTTCGCAATTGTGTAAAACGAGTCCTTTGACGGTTTGAACCAAGCGTAACTGGGCAGCCGTATACGTACGGGATAGGGCACACTTCAAATTGTGCTTGATGTCGTCTGTCAGAGGATCGCCTTTGAATTGCAAAAACAAAAACATATCTTTCTTTTGAGCGGTTTGCACTGGTCCATTGCATTTGGTCGCCTTGCTGTGAATATCTATGAACTTTTCAGGATATCCGTTTGCCAGCAGCGTTTTCTTCAGCATTTCTTGTTCACTTTGCAGCTTATCAGGAGTGCAAATACGACTGCTGGCAAACGGATATCCTGAAAAGTTCATAGATATCCACAGCAAGGTGTGTGTTGTGGACATCATTCTTAAACGCAATAAGCTGACAACTGGAATTTCTGATTTGATCCATATCAAGAAATGTACGTGGCACCCAAAATAACGTATCATAACAGCAGGTGATTTCCAACGTGAATGCTAATAGCTTAGTTCTATATGAACTCACATCAGTCATTCTTACTGGTCGTCTAGTTCCAAATTCCCAGCGTTATACACTATGTTGATAAGTATCACTTGACTGTCGGTAAACTCTCATAAGATCAGAAGTAGCGATGTAACGAGCAACATTTTTCAATACTTCTTTCTCAAGTCAATACAATTACATAAATTTCATCAAGACGTCATAAGTCAAACCATAAAAACAGGACGATACTTTTAACAAATGACAATAAATGCTAGTATTGCACTCCGCACAATCACTGGTTAGGCCCAAACTGGATGTTGGCTCGATAGTACGTCACACGGTCAGAGTCGAATGTTTTTGTGTGGTAAGACTGGATATGAGTGATCTTTGGCCACGTAAGTTGCAAGGACTGAACAAATTTCTCTTGAGAGCACAGGTTTGGGTTGCGTAATTTGATTGGGATTCTAATTTACGCATGAATGCCTCTGTCACCAGTGACTTAAAGTAGATTCCATTGTTACCCCATTCGATTGTCGATACAGCTTGCTGTTGAACATGAAGCGAACATTGATGGTACACTGCAAAAGTAGTTAGTTTAGGTCTGACTTTTGTAATCCGAACATACTTCCGGATTCTTCTATCTGATCACAAGAAAAGTTAATTGTCTTCACCAGTGGCACATTCGTGAACAGCGAACTGACATCAAGGAAGCCCATGTGCTGGTATCTAACACTAATATTCCTCACAAAATCAAAAACTCAAAAGTGTCGCGGAGGCTATGTGGGCGCAACTTCCGTCGTATACGTTCTAGTATTTCCGCCAACCATTGGAAAGTTGCGCGATAAGGTGAATTGCACATATCAAGTGTCGATCTGAATGGACGACTGTTTTATGGATGTTGGAGAGTCCATTTGTGAACGTGAGATGATGAGTGGAGCTTGTGTGATCACTTGCTCAGTGAAACATTTGCGAATTAGCATCCTAAATGTTGGGAGCCGACTACAACGCAGTGATAACGTTGTGGAACCGTCCAGGAATTTTCAGAACAAGACGGAATTTTTACTGAAAGCGGCTAACGGTCGCAGACTTTGAGTTAAAAGTCACTATCTTCGTTCCATGTGCAGGCATTTTTCTCTAATTAAGTATGATCATCGTGAATTAATAAAGGCTCTACTTTGAAACCTCTTGGGAAATTGTCGAAGAACAGTTGACACGTTGTGAGTGATAGACTACTGCAAAGTGACTATCGTTTATGTTTGACATTTTATGTAGCAATGATGAGGCTGTGGCTTATTATGAACGGTTTACACATCTCGTTCAATGTCCTATAGCAGTAAAACTTGATGAAAACCGGCGTGATGGTTTGTTGGTTCACGGGGACACATGATGTAATTTTAAACCACTGGAAAACCTGATCAAATCAACCATAATCCTTGATATTTATATGGCTCGAAACTGATCGATTTTTACCTCTTTGGCTGTCAGTTATGTAAGTGTTCACATTGAACATTTCAACTGTTCTGTCGCCCCAAATTTGATTTCATCCGTTATAGTGTGTCTGAGTCGTCCGTTTGTAGTAGGAAATTTTGAGATGCATAAATATGTATACATTTATATGCATCTATGGTCAACAGCTTTCGCGATTAAACAGGTGTTACAACCAGCCTTGATAAGCGCAGCAATAGGAGACAGTATTGTTCTTGTAACTTTGAAAGACGTATTCAGTAAACTGCGCAGTTCCTCAGTGCACATTCATCTCCGTCTGGTACAATAAAGTTTGCTTAATCCCTTCAAAATTAAAGTGACGTACCATTATTTATCTAAAATCAGTCATGCAACCAAAAACCTATAAATGATAATTCGGTCGTGCCTAATCTGAAGTCGAATACATCTCTAACTAATGTTTCCCATTCCCGTTTAAAAGTAGCTGCTAGAATTGACCATCTGGGTGCCAAAAATGGCATCAGGTGAGACAGTGTTCGAGATACAGTGTTTTATCAGCACAACTGCATTCGGTTGATTCTTGGATGACTGTGCCTCCGTTGCTTGGTTATTTATCTACCAATTCTTTGAGTATGTGTGGCTTAGTTTCACCTACTGGGGTGAACTATGTTCACGTAACCAGATGACTAAAGAACATGTGTACAATTATCACTATACACGGCTTTATGTCGGTTATTCGTAAATCTGTTGTATTAAACTCATTAACAATAAGTGACCGTCATGAAGATTTCCATTACAACGAGGTGTCATTAAGACGATAAGGTAGCTTAGAGCATTGCACGGAAAACGCACTTTTCAAACAACCGATTAGCCACTAATTTCCACATGTTCGTATAATAAGGCTTAGTATATAACCAATGAAATATTTCATAGGTAAAAAATCATCCGTGAAAACACATTTGGATAACATGAATTGGTCAAATACACGGTTCTTTTAACGGTCGAATACCGATTCACCCTAAAAAGGTGGAAGCAATATGGCAGTTTGTCAACTTCAGCGAATCGAAGGTTTGCAAAATTCCCATTTCACATGGTTTATCTAAAACTGCTTAGTGCATGGCGTTTACATGGAGTGAGCAGCCATCGCGGCGTGACATTCTCAACGGTATGCAACAAGCGACCATACGACAGAATTCTACATAGAAGCTACGTTTTGAATGTCTCTCGGTTAGTTACGAGCGGTTCGAGGTATCCAGAACATTTGATTTTTCATGTAAAACTTGATTGGGCATACAACGGAAAGTCAATAATTAGAAATTCTTGTTGGTTCGCGAGATGATGAGATGATGATGATCCCAGCAAGGAAGGTGAGAAGGAGGTGTAAATTTGACATTTTAAACATACGAATACATTTTGTTAGTCCGCACTATAATGTGGGTAGAGAGGTCATAAACACGAATATAAGAGAATCTATTTAATTGGAGTAGCTTCATCAGGAGATTGACTGCAGATGTTAAGCATGGGCCAAATCTGCCAGAATCGTTCCAAGCAGGAATAGTGCATTGAAATCTGCGTCACTTTTGCATGTCTGTCTATTTTGCATTGAAACTGTTATGATCGCCTATGAGATGCGACTAGCACGGAATGTACATACTTTGACAGAAAGCGACTCAGGTTTCCCAATCGAAATGTCATCATCTGATAACAGCGACTAAGAAAAAGCGGGTACTCCGTGGTTGACAGGGAGGCTGTCTAAACCAGAGCTCATCATCATTACTGAGAGACGCGTGGAAAATGGAACAGACTTACATATCCAAGTCCAAAGAGATCTCTGTCCAACGTATCCCACCTCTGGAGAGAACATAGCTCAGTTATCAAGGAGTTAGATTGCAACGTACGTAAGATGATTATGATAGTGGTGCTTCTCGGTGGCTGAGAAATTTAGGGAAAACAAAGAAAATTGCCTTCATCTCTTTTGCCGTCAAAGTCAATACTGAGACACTCATACGAAATGGCACCTGGAGATAAACACTGATGACGTGAACACATCAATTTCAGAAAGGAAGAGACAAAAGAAATTATTGGTTCGAGTTGAACAGTCTGAGTATTGCTGACGGTGTGACAACCTGGTGAAATTGGTCATAGGTTGACGTGATGACTTGGTGTGATCCAGTGTAGACAGATAACCAAAATTTTCAGTTGAACAACATTTACATTTGACCACAGACTTCGCACTCCAGAAAAACTGTTGTTATCTGAAAGAAAAAACGAGGTAACATCTGGACGTAACTGGTTGTCTGTGGTGTTGGATTATTTCAACTGATCCGAATAGTCGGGTGGATGGGGTGAACGGTCAACGCATCAATCGAGTTTAACTTTTTGCATCCTTCCAGACTCACAATGTCTGGTTGACTTTAACAAACCCCGTTCAAGCCTCCTCATTTTGAGAAACTAAATCCAATGATTCAATCATCGCAGTGTCTGTCTTTATTGAATGAGATAATTCATTGTCCAGTTAGTGTATTAGTTGCGATCAAACAAGGTGTGAACACTGCAGATTTGTGGCAGAACAGAAGGGAGAATTGGATGTGAAATCTGGAACACCAGGCTAGCCGATTAACCAATAAGAATTCATCGCGTAAGTAACAAAACGGCATTCCCAGGGTGAAAGTGCACCATCATGTGTTACGTTAACAAGCGCTAAAAAAGGAAGAAAGTGAACAGCTGTTTGGTTTACTACACGAGGCCTGGTTGCACATTTCCACATCAAGTATCTATCACAAGGATCATAAAGTGGGTGAAGAAGTTATAGAGTAACGAAAGATGAGCAAGTAATACACTTACGCGAACATATGTAACAGGGAAATTATCAACCAAAAACCGAGGAAATAAGAGCACATTACACATCCATCCATATATTATTTTAGTTCGCCAAACCAACTAGGCTAAATCCAAATGTGTATATGCATCACAACGAGTAACAGAAAGTTATGGGTTCGGTTCGTGCCAGTTTGAGAGCAAACAATCTCTCGTTCGCAGTAATTAACTGACTTGATGCATTGCACAAACCATTCACGTCGGGCGAAGGTGTGAACGTGTTTCTCTTGTAAACATCAATCAACAATAAGCGCTTCAATGACAGCAATGACACTAGGGGCTGATAGCAACAATTGCAGTATCGAGTTCTGTTACGCGGTAGCTGTGAACACATTTGATGAGGGAAAATTAGATGCTGGTTGGTTGGCAAAATCAAACCGTGATTGAAACAATGTGACGAACCAAAATCTATTCATTCTGTCGCGCAACCGCATAGCTCAAATATTTTATGTTTATCCATGATATATGTCACTGCCCACTCCAATCTCTAGTACACATGTCTGTTGTTTCTCAGTACCGAGTGAGACACACGGATGGATACTATCGACCACATCGTTAGGTGCATGCACTAACATGGATCATCATCACCGGTTATAAATCGCCAACTAAAACAGGTCCCAAATCAGATAATGTCTGAGGACTGTAGTTCATACAGACATTTAACACAATCTGTCAATTATCAAGACACAATGGAAACTTGTGTGAATCTCCAGGCGTTTTCGACCACACTACACTAGTATACATTGATGCACATACCATAATGCGTTATGCCAAAGGAAATATCGCACACTAATGTTGTCCTTGTTTAGATATATCAAGATGAGACAGTCATATCGATGTTTGGAAAAGCGAACATTATTTTTGTTTTATCTAGTTCTATACAAACAGAAAGAGTTTAAAACGTATCAGTTCCTACGGTGTCCCATTTACTAGACAGATCAGTATCACAATGAATTTCAAACTGACTTACACGAGTAACGCGTCCTTTTTCTTGTTAAGACGTTCTATCCTGGCTTGGATGCTATACTCAGACCCTTGCTCTATGGTTTCACCCAGTCTACTAGCGCGGAGTCAGGAAGAACACGACTGCGCAGAAAACACACTGTAATGCCGATTACCAGTTCGACAAATGAATGAAGTGCATGTAAATATAGATCATGAGTTAGTTGCCAAATATAACCAATATAGTCAGTGTTTTGGGCCACCTCGCGATTAGGTGGCCCAGTACGGCCATTTCCGTAGGCGTTGCACTCTGATTGGTTCATCTGGCTAGCACGATACCTACGCCCATCTTCACGTCCCATCCTGAATGGTTCAACTGGAAAACTTTGCACGCAAGTGTTTGGTTGATTACCGATTTCGTCAGCCATCACGGATGACCACATTAGTTTTTTATGATGAACGATTTCGTCAGCCGTCACCGATGACCCGATTAGGTTATTTTGATGATGTCCTTTCCTAACATTTACTTTTATTTCGCAAATGCAAACCATAAACTGGTTACATGGTGTGAGCATTCTAAACCTTATCAACAGTTACAGCCAGGAATGTTATTCCGAGGTGAACGGTGTTCATTCACAAATTAATATTATTAAATCAACGGAAGAATCGGAATATGCGTCCTAGTACGGTCTGGGCTGTATATATATGCATATATATTTCTTAAAATGGACAGAAGACAGAAAATTCTACGAAACTATGTATACTGATATCAAACATGGCCCTACATATTCAACGATAAACAATTTAAATATATGGTAAGTTACCGCCAGGT
Source organism: Paragonimus westermani (assembly GCA_008508345.1). Classification (NCBI taxonomy): domain Eukaryota; kingdom Metazoa; phylum Platyhelminthes; class Trematoda; order Plagiorchiida; family Troglotrematidae; genus Paragonimus; species Paragonimus westermani. The sequence goes on from QNGE01002124.1 coordinate 20,285, forward strand.
TTACAACGCATACAACAATGCAGCGGAAACGTGACAAATCGTCCGGTTAATTCTAGCAGTAAAATGTGTAGTAGGTTACAGTTACTTATGTGAACCAATGTGGCACAATATGGTGGGAATCGTAATATCAGTAGGAAGGTCGAAAACAATTCAAGTGTGTACGTCCGATATAATGTTTACGGAAATGAGGTACATTTTGACAGTTAATAGTAAGGGCGGATTTTACACAGAGGAATCACGTTAAATTTGGCTATGAAGGTATGTTACTGTGAACTTGTGAGTAGAATAAAGTAAAATGTGAAACTGGAATTCATAAATATAATTTGCGGTAATTTAGAAAAACTGTTGTTAGTTCAGAGGAGAATCGAGGTTTCATGTAGTTGCAACTGAGGGAGTGACTGTCTGTGGTGTTGGATCATTTTAACTTATTCGAACAGGCGGATAAACCCGGTGAACCGTCAACACATCAACCTAGTGTGACTTGGCATATTCCTCCAGACTCACAATGTCCGGTTGATTTTAACAAGCCCCTTTCAAGTCTTCTCATGATATGCCAGTTTAATATGGGAAAATTAATTCCAACGGATCGATCATTGTGAAGTCTGTCTTGTCTGAATGTGATCATTCATTATCCGATTCGTGTATTAGTTCCGATCATGCAAGGTGTGAACACCGTAAATTTGTGGCGGGACAAAGGAAAGACGTGGATGTGAAATGGACCACCAAAGTTAATGATATACGGTTTTCAGGCAGTTCGTCTAAGTGCTAGAAAGATATTTGCTGGCCTGAGATTGCGAAAATTTTCTGCTAACAAGGACAGCAAGGTGGTGAAAACCAACAACGGTTTGGTCGATACTGCACTACAACAAGCCAGTTTGCGCACATGTATATCAAATGTATTTCACATTGATCTCATACTGGAAACTGAAGTTGCACAGTGGTGAACTGCAAGCAAGTAATCAATTTATACGGTTGAGCAGAGCAGCGATACAATTCATCAGATATCACATAAATAATAGCCCAATAAGGATCTATCATTATATCCTATCTGTCCGTAGAAACGAACTTCGAAATCTACAAATTTGTATATGCATCACAACGAGTAACAGAAAGTTATGGGTTCGGTTCGTGCCAGTTTGAGAGCAAACAATCTCTCGTTCGCAGTAATTAACTGACTTGATGCATTGCACAAACCATTCACGTCGGGCGAAGGTGTGAACGTGTTTCTCTTGTAAACATCAATCAACAATAAGCGCTTCAATGACAGCAATGACACTAGGGGCTGATAGCAACAATTGCAGTATCGAGTTCTGTTACGCGGTAGCTGTGAACACATTTGATGAGGGAAAATTAGATGCTGGTTGGTTGGCAAAATCAAACCGTGATTGAAACAATGTGACGAACCAAAATCTATTCATTCTGTCGCGCAACCGCATAGCTCAAATATTTTATGTTTATCCATGATATATGTCACTGCCCACTCCAATCTCTAGTACACATGTCTGTTGTTTCTCAGTACCGAGTGAGACACACGGATGGATACTATCGACCACATCGTTAGGTGCATGCACTAACATGGATCATCATCACCGGTTATAAATCGCCAACTAAAACAGGTCCCAAATCAGATAATGTCTGAGGACTGTAGTTCATACAGACATTTAACACAATCTGTCAATTATCAAGACACAATGGAAACTTGTGTGCATCTCCAGGTGTTTTTCTGTCCTCAAGTGTAAGGCAGAGAGAAAATGGAATGCAACGTCTTTGTTGAATTGATTTTTAGTAAGCTTCTTTTGGATATATACCTTAGCTACCACTGAGCATCTCAGATTTCATCACTGTCCACTTTTCTGCTTTTGAGTTTATGGCTGACACTTAAATTGATAGGAATATACTGTTTATCGCCGCATCTTTTCTCGTTTTACATTGGCTCACATCTGTCAAGACGTATCTAATTGAGTGCATTAATCTTTGTTCTGACTGCACATCTTGCCATCCTGATTTTAGTTCTTCGTCGCACTCAACTACTTAATGCTAACTGCAAACTTCGCACGTCGCTCCGACCAAGTCATTGAACCTTTTCAGTTAATTGCGTTGTTCGTTGCATATTAAGAACTTCTAGTCAACCGTTGTTGCTGTTGATTGGGTGGATTGAAATGCCCCTCGTGAAAGCGACGTTCTTTTCTTCGGATGACTTCAGCCCACCTCGTTCGTATTAGTTAAGCAAGCGTTTACAGATAGTTCAAATTGATGGATTTCATTAAGTGTTACTTTTCGCCTTAACGCCATATGTTGTCTGAATTAATCTTCAACGTGCAACTTTTGATGCTACTAGAGCAGAGGAGTTTACTAAAAATTGACCGAATTTGTTCAAACTGACGGTGGGTGCTGCGTGTAACCTGTTTTACGCTGTCTGAGCATAGGTCGAGTCTAATTAACCGAAATACTGATGTCGAGGTCACAAAACGTAATAACCAGCGAGTCACTCAGAGCAAAGCGCACTTGTTGCTATGTATCAACATTTACTTCACACAATTTTATTTCTTTTGGAAAAAATATATTTCCTATTAACTTGAGATCCCTGGTACTACTCAGACCTACATCGTACTAATTGCTTAGACACAACAGCCTATTGCATAGCATAAATTATGATGAGAAGCATCTCGTTTGGATTAAAAATCACAGTGCGGTTTTGCTGTGAACTTGCACTGTAGCATCATATGCTGAAAGGTGTACAGTTTTGTAATAGTGAAATACAAGCTTTCATTCTATGCTGAAGTGTTATCTCCGAATAACTGTTGATGACACTTGTCACACCATCTGTAAAAACAGAAGTTTCAGTGACACAAATTCAATGCCATAGTGGTAGGAAAGTTTCGATATAACCTTTTTTGGTCTACTTAATTCACTGGTTTTCATCCCATATACATGATATACTCCGTGTCATTTGTTACCTCCTACTTACAAATGGTACAAGTAATTTGGTTGTTTTTTTCATTCGTATTGTGCGCAACTAAAACTACTGGTTATTTTGACTACGGCTACTATCAACCATTGTTTGTACTGAAATCTGACGCACCCTCAAAGGCTAGCTTAGTGGGTGAAAGTTGTCGTTCACAACTTTGAACCTAATTATCTATGGATCCGCATAGATCGCTCCGATTTGCCACTCGCCACTACAACTTTTCTGTTGCATTATCTTTGCAACAGGAAAAGTTTTGTCTGATAAAAGCAATCATATTTTTAGAGCATCACACAGTCATTCATTTGATGAAAGCAGAGTAACAATTGAGTGTAAGCTTACAATTGGCACACCGATAACTTAATGATTTGTGTGTAATTATTGGACTTTATCTAATGGGATTCACACAATTTGATAATAGAATATTTGCGAGCTGAAGCAGTAGCAGCTTTTAGAAGCATGAAATTATAGTTTAAAACAGAGCGTGCTTTCACTAACACACGATAAATTAGCTAAGACAGTTTTGTACACGTCGTTTCGCTTATCCAGGTACTTTTTGATTATTCATTAACAGGCTTTGAGGGAAAGTTGAACCCCGTTGAAACCGGCCACAACTTCAGTGGCTCAATGTTCGGAGATAGATCAAATAACGGAACAAATGAATACCTGTTTGTGGTTGTCAATTAGTCCATGTTAAATTGATGGATTGCTGATAATCCCATTTTAGAAGTCGACTCCAACTAAGAGCGCACCATGTGAGTTATCGGAATGCAAACGAGTAGACTTTGACGTGCATATCAGACAGCAATATAAGAAACGACGCTACTCAAGTTCCAGCGCAAAATCGAACAGAAATGGATTATTGGCACAACCACTTTCGAACGTACCCATTCCACTGAAATGATAATTGTCGGGTTATATGAATTTCCCGAAGTGCACAAAAAGGGCTCGTCTTTGAGACCTGGTTAGGGTACGTGCACATCGAATAGCCATGATTTGCCTGAGCGGATCGCCAGTTTTCCTAAATCACTCAGGTTGGAACTAATAAACCATAGACATGTTACAGCTCATCGGTGTAATCCAAGGCCTAAACCTAAAGAACCCAGAATTTTCTCATTCAAATTCTTTTGATCGCTGTAGACGTATCCCTACAATGAAAATTTGTCAATCCATGCGATTAGATCGAAGGTAATAGGAGATGTGGCTATCCCGGAGAATGAGCTGAAAAAGCTGCCGGTGCACTACGTAGATAATGTCCGGTTTCTGATTAAAAATACGATTTGACGCCAATAGGTTGGAATGAGAATTGACTTCCCTTTCTGTCACCTATTATCTGGAATTTGTATGAGTATAGTCTCCGAACAATTAAGACCTTACGAAGGCTGCAACAGTGATTTATTTAGTGTCCCTAAAAGGGTTACTTAAAGGCGTCCAGCTCATTCCATCACCAAGGAGACAGGTCAACTTAATGTTTCTGGCTGTTTACACAGCAAAATAGACAATGGCTGGATCCCACATAGACTGTATTAGAACCAGACTTGGAGCGGTCACTACATCCAGCTTGAGCCTTGCGTCCTGTTAGACTACACATGAAGCCCGATACGATGTTTAGCAAACATGGCATTATACTACTGACAGTTTGCAACTTGAGCAAAACTTCCCTCAAAAGTCCACATTGGGTTTCATTCAGAAAGCAGTGCAGGCAGTACAGCTTAAATCTTAGTCACCCTCTGCACATGAGAAACGTGTATTCACTGGTGACCGAAGGCACTACCAGAAAGCTCACAATGTCAGTAAAAACATTCTACTGTGCTATGAAGTTGTATGTGAGCTTCCGTGCAACCCCAGCCACCTTACCAGCCCCCCAAATGAACTTCGGCAGCTTATGACGAACTTTTCTGCGTGACCGTTTGCTTGACCGTGTCGACTACCCTGCATTGGTTGTACTACAAAGCAGATGTTTGACAAATTACGCGGGTAACCTCCTACGTGAATAAAGAGTGGTGCAAGTAAACCGCTATCAAGAGGACTTTTGTTCATTTGACCAAATCCAGTCATTTTGCCAGTAGATGGAATGATTGCAGTTGGCCTGACGAATGCCAAACTACCTGTCCAAAATGGCAAAATTTCAAAAACTGACCGCTTTCAAACCCAATATAATCACAGTGCAAAAATCCGACCCAGGTGATCAAAATGCCTTAGGCCACAGTTACTGGAGCTCACGTCTTAGAACAGTGAATGAGTAACCGCTAGCAAACCGGTAGCCGCGCAATTTCCTTACTCACTCCATTCACTATTTCGGCACTCGTTTTTTGTAGCTAACCAGATGATCCACCACAGAAGACCCGCCATTAAGGCTTCCTTGGTATTCTGAAGTTGGCAACTATTTACCACTTTTGCCTATCTTCTGACAATACGAGAGTTGTTCGAACCGTTCAATGTTGCGTGATAGACTGTAAATTAAGATAATTTCCCCAGTCTGTAAACTACCCTAATTCAGTGAAGCAGAGCTCCACGACATCGCTTTCTAATTTGCTGCGCTGGGTTTTGTTAACTTACTCTGTCAAATCACTGCATTAGTTGGAAATCCAACGTCACCATAGGCTGATTATCGGAAGACAAATAGCGTTGTATTTTCACAATTCCATTTAGGATTGTGTTGTCCATTCACAAAACAGGCGTGTTATGAGCCATTATTATTGAAGAGTATAAAAGCAGTACAAACCATAATACGGTTAGTCTGTTTTACATGGCACACTCATCAGTCCGAAACATACACTGATCTGTGGGCGGGCGCCAGTTGTGCTGCGTGAGGAGAATCTCAGAGCAAACTGTACTCTTGTATCATGTGTTAACTAATGTAGGCGGGTTTTTCAGGTCAATGTCGTTGTACGTCTTACTACGTTCAGTGCCTTATAATTTTTTAGACGTGTGCCTACAGTTACTTAGATTTCGGTGACTGGTTGCGTTTTGAACTCCCTCTTCACAGCTGGTCTCATTAAAGGTATGTTTCAAATATGTGTGACAATGACGTTATTAGTGCATGTCACGCTGGTTCGGAAAGACTAAATATGTAAAGTTATTCGGTCGTTGCCTAAATCACTGCTCGGTTAGCCCTGGGGATGGTTGAAAATGTCAACACAGCCAGTCGTAATCCCACCGTACAGTTTGAAAAACCGCACTGACTTCAGTGCACGTGTTTGCAGTTGTGTGTAGCTCTTGAGACTTGGCTGCTGACATCGAGCACCTAGCGGCCTACTAAGAAAGCGTTATATCCTGATTTACATCTGTGCCAAACTGTTCGACAACCATATTTTTGTACCATGAATTGCAATTCTAGTAAAATGATCGGAATGTCCCTTGAGAACTACACACTGTGATATTTTAGGCTCGAATATGTGCGAGTTCTGTTTCGTTTAATGTGGCGTGAAGTTTGTGTAGGCAACGAATATCAGGATTAAACTTCCGGTGAACAACCCACAAATTTCGGTGGTTTTTTCAAATGCCCTCCGTTAGGTATGTTTTCCGCCAACCCATGAGCAAAAACGTGTTGCAATTTTTTGAATACTTTCACGATGAACCAGTTGTGAGTGAGCCATTTATAGATGGCAGATCAAAATCCTGCCAAAAGACAGCCAGTAACGGGAATGTCTCATACAGCCTGATAGATAATATATGTTCTTAGCATTAATCTCATTTGTTTGTGAATTCTGCGAGATACCGCCTTCGCAGATCTCCTGTAGCGGTAACTGCAAACGGGGGCACTGGAACTTGCTTCATTATCCAGTGGTGTTCCTGAAGACTTTCACTGGTCAGTCTGATCCACAAAGAACCTCATATAAAAGAAACTGGTCTTGACGCAAACCGTACCTCTAGCAGCCGTTGATCTGACTTTTCAACACTTGGTGCTACAGCGCAAGTTCACAGAAAAATCACACTATGATTTTTGATCAAAATGAGTCGCTTGTCATTATAGTTTATACTATACAGTAGGCTGTTCTATCTAAGTAATTAGGACAACGTGGGTATGAGTAGCACTGCGCAGTCTCAATTTAGAAGCAACAACAACATTTGTTTTTTTTAAAGAAGCGATACTGTGTAATTTAACGACTGATATTTCGCAACCAGTGCTTTTCTGAGTGATTCACCGGTTATTATGTCTTATGATCTTGACTTTAGTACTTCGGCTTATTAGATTCGTACAAACACTTTAGACGCAGCAACTGATCATCGGTTTCGACTGACTGTACCCGATCATCCACAGTTCCGTTTGAAGTAGCTTGTGCTTCGACCCTAATTGGCTGAACGTTTTGTGATCAGGAAAATGCCCTGCTCTAATAGCATTAGAAGTTGCAGGTTAAACATTAGATCCTACTATGTGTGACATAAGGACAAAATAGCATGTGACCATGTCTGTCAGTTTAAACTGTCTGTAAGGCATGCACAGCGAATACAAACGATGTAGACTAAAGTATTTTTCGTAACACGTCGCAAATTCGAACGCATAATCATGCATGCCCTATTGTGAATCAAATCAATCATCACCAGCTACGCACGGTCGTTAGCTTACCGTACTTAACATTAGAAGCACTGATGTATTAGACTTCACGTTAGGTGAGGGTGTGACGTTTGTGCAGGTAGCATTACTGATACGACTGCAAAACCAGGTTGAATATATATACACACTTGAGATAGGAGAAGTTTCCTTAACTTGACTCGATTAATAGCAGCAAGCGGACACACAATGAACAACGTACTGCATTCAGTTTAAATGTCAGACACACAGTCAAGAATAAAAACGCTGATCGTGTTGATTACTGAGTTGCTCGGTGGTTTCTATGTTCAAATTTGGAAGAAAATGGCTGGGCAATTTTTTTAAATGAAGTTCTGAGGTGTGTGTGTGCATACTCGATTCTCCACATTGGTACTAGGGGAAAATTCTGAGGGTAGTCTAGATCGTACCCAATATCGTTGAGGTAACTGTGTAAGTGCATAATCGGCCTGCAGAGCTTGAATGGATGCCTGGTAGAGCACAGAGTGCCCCTCAGTTGATCTGGTTGAAAAACTTCATTAATTTAGTTGGACTGCTCTATTCACAGCAACTTTCCTGAAGTTGAAGAACAAGATTGTCACAGTAGCTTTGAAATACCTAGCCACGAGTTTAAATTAGGATGTCGGAAAAATTCAGTTGCTGAGAAAGTGTTCATTGAGAATTGCAGGGGCAACGATCTTTCAAATCGCATTTAGAAGTGGATTTTTGGTAGTTCTTGCAGTCACTATGATCCTTTTCATTGCAAAAATGTTGATATATTGCCGCCGCAAGTTTCATGAGGAACTGCTTCACTCAGTGGGAGATAAGCTTCTGAAGGTTGAAGGTGAGTGCACAATGTGTGCCAGGACATGTTGTTTCATGTAACACGCCGTTTCTGCTTGGGTTTTACTGTCGACGAGGCGACCGATCTCCACTGGGAGCTTCCTTTTGGTATTTACTCCATCTACTTAATCGAAGACAGGACGATTCACTAAGTTTTTTCACTCAGACCTAAGGATGATGCTTTCTGTTGCGCATAACTCTTGGTGTTACTCTAGCAATCTTTTTATCTTGTTCTGAATCTCAGTGATTACTACGTCAGCACTAAACTCGAGTGATGTGTGCTTAAGAACTACGAGTTCAACAACCTTTTCATGCTGTCTTCATAAGTGACAACAGACATAACCACACTAAGTGGCATGTGGAAGGTTTTGAGAGACTTCTAACCAGTAGTTATCTGCGCGTTTTCTCTGTCTGTTAAGTGACAGTTCCTACTTTTCCGAGTGTTTCGAGTATCACGCGAGGCCTTCCGTAAGTCGTTGAAGCCGTACACCTTGCCTTGACAACAAATTTGTAATTCCACGATTGTGAATTAGAGCTAACATTAGTTTGATCTTTCTTTCTTGCTCAAGCCACATCATGGGAATTGACACAGATGTAAGTCCAAGTATATTTGACGCGCCTTTATGGAAAGTTCTTTGAGGATTGCTCAAGCGACCCTTTAAACGAATGACAGGGTAAAATTTAAAGCTTTGGCATTACTGAGTTCCAGACAACCTCGTCTATGTGACTACTGTGTGCATTTGGTTTGTGGACAAATTCGCCACCAAACAACTAAGAGTAGTTGTCGCAATCATTAACGTGTTAACAACATGTGACGATGACCGTGTTCAGTACATAAGTTCTAATGACATCAGGGTTTAACTGAGGCCAGTGTACAGGTCGCACATAAATTTGTGTCAGTGCGACATAATTTGAAACAGTGAGTTCCTTTTGTCTAGTTTATCAAGACGCCAGAATCTCAACAGTCGATTACATGAAACATTTGATTTTATAAGTCTAGAGCACAGCGACAAAATAATGAAATCAAATGGCGTCGCATGAGTGCAGTCACAATTGGTTCAAGTGTTTCTTTGCAACGGCAACGAAATTGATAGGGAAGAGTGTGTTTATAATGCACCAGTTTTTATTTCAGCGGATTTCAAGCGGCTGTTTTCTGATTTTTCTCTCAGTCCGTTACCACAGTGGCAGTGTGTTACGAAGTGGGGGTTTCGCCAAATCTCACGCTAACCTCGACATATCTGAGCAAAAGTACGCACTCCGGGATCAGTATTCTGTTGCTGAAAATCCGGTTCTTATAAAAATGCTATAGTTCACTGCAATTTAACAAAACATTAGAAGGCAAACTTCCTGAATATTACTACATTTTTGTGAAAAATATGCAGTTATATCTCTAATATGCTTTGTTATGACTCTAACATATATTGTCAACTTAGACACGTTATGCGTATAGCTCATGAAATGAGCATCTGGGTGGAAGATGTCAGTAATATTCAAGGAGAAATTTATACTTCCTACTGTGTGCACACGCAACAGTAGAGAGGCTCAGTGTATCGAAACTCCTGAATAATTATTTGATCTCGTCTGTTCAGTGAGAATTTAGAGAAGAAGACTTGGTCAAGTACGAATTTGGTCAGTCTGATGAGCAGAATATTTATCATTATAATGGTAATCAGCTAATCCCACTTGTCCGCAAAGGACTGTGCAATACATGCACCTCGTTTGGTTTTGTGATAGACGTGTTTTGAAACTCTCAATAATTGTTCGAAGGTACTTGGCAATGTTCATTTCTTAAGCATATTAATTCTACCGTCGTATGCAAGGAGAACAGGACAGTGTATGCAAGGTTAGGCCAAAGCATTTTTTGACCCGTACAGCCTCGTTTTGCTGGTTTAAAAATTCAAAAATTTCCCCTAAAGATGTTTATTGCTGGGAGTTTTCAATTTAAAATTTTTGTATACAGTTGAGCACACGGTAAAATCAGTGTATGTTGCCGTTACCCTGCACCGAAGGCCTCTTTGTTCCACCTAGGAATTCATATGATGTAGTTTCGGTTTGCGTCACTTTTAAACTAGTGGTTCTGTAAAACTTATCCCTCGCATCAGATTGGGGGACAAAATGTCGTCTTCTTGTTTGTCAAAATCAAGTGTTTCTGTATGCCACTTGGGTTATGCCGCAATGTCAGACAGGTGGCACAATGGTCAACGCAGTTTTCTCCTGAAAGCTTGGCCGGAGTTTAAATTCCTGCTACTGCAAGGATGTGCAGCGCTACCTGTTTGTGAAATAAGCGGAACTCCAGTCTGACGATTATTTTCGACAGGGGTGGTCGAAAAGACTACGAACAGGCAAAGCTGTGGTCAGGTGTGAACGATAGTCAAATAAAACGCAGATGAGGTTAGACGGTTGGTTCATTGACCACCAGCGGAGTGGTGGCCAACTGTTTTGATTCTAATGAGTCGGGAAACTGAATATACTGCCGGCAAAGGAGCGTCAAGTTTTAATTGATACGTATCTATTAAACAAAGGTTTTGATACTCTGCCACATGTGGTGCGGATGAATCCCAACGAGATGAAAGCGGTCGTCCGTCGTTTCTTTGGTGATCAGTGGAGAAAACATTTTCTCTAAAATTCTGTCAATCTCATCCGGGACAGTAGTAGGTGTTTTCTAGTTTACACACTGTCCACAAAACTGCCAATCTATTCCAATCTATGAGGAAAGAAATCGAAATAGTTGAGAACGGTCATTAAAATATTGACTGAGTTTCAGTTCTCCAGCTGCGCGATAATGTGACACACAACTTTACAGAATTATCACAGGGTGGCTCAGCCTTAAAGTTTAACGTCGTTCCAAATGCGTTCCTTTATCTGGTTGCATTAAACACTTTCACGCATTGACAGGCTAATTAGAGCGTAGCAATAATCTACACAGTAATCACGTCTAATTTTCAGAAAGTTGTTTCAAGAAACTTTGAATGTAGCATGTTATCATATGACCTTAAATATTAAAGTGGGGAATGTAGATCAACAATGTGAAGACGGAATTCATAGCTGTGAAATGCACGTGATCTCATAAAGAAGAGCATCTTGATTTTTAAAGTTTTTCAGAGCCGTGGTTAAACCACTGTTAATGCTAGGTGAGTTGAATTGACTCTTAATTCTCAAAGTACGCAACTTAACCTCATTTACATCACCATCGTAGGAGTCTTGTTGCAAAGGTTTTTGACGACATACTTCGGTGTTCGTTATATTTATAAAAAGCCCTGGTCAGTTGACTTTTCCGGAGTGAGTGCAATTGAATAAGCAGACATGATTGATGATAGTCTTTTTTTCAGTGGATTTTAATTAGTAGTTCGTTTTGGAATAGCAATGAATGATTAAAGTTGGGGCGACATTTCTATCGTTACAACAGTTGTCTAATTGCGCAACTTGCAATTGAGAAAAAAATAGTCACGCCAATCTGATATTGCATTCGACACATTTTAGCGCACCTATTCATTTACATACAAAACAAACTTTATCGTCTGGGAATACCTTGATCTTAACACGGATGTTCAGAGTGGGCAATTAAATTTGCGTTAACAATCACAAATGAAAAGGCAGTATGTTTTCCGAAAAAAATAGTCCCCAATTATGGGTCAGTATATACGCATTCTTGGATAAAAAAATCAGTAACTATCAGTGAAACTATCGCAACTGGAAATATCACAGACATTTGACTTAGCCGCACAACGGGAGAAATGACGAATGTCTTTAATGAACACAACTGCCAGAATCTCATTAGCAATTATCAAAACTTCAAGATGGGTTGAAAGCTTGCGACTGGGAGCCTTATCTTTTGAACAAATATTGAAATTGATTATTTTCAATTAGATCTCTCAGTCAGCCACTCGCCTCTCCAAAGTCAAATCTGTGATGAATTTCTCCAATTTGGCAACATTACGGAGTCCACTTATTGTACATATATATTCCAAACACGATGCTATCCATGCAAGCTGGAACGACGGTTATTGCGTATTCATTCTAGACAACGCTGACGTGGTTGAGCGTTCAGGTACGATAATATGGTCGCGTCTGCAGTGGGACCACTGGTGTGGTAGCGTGTACAGTCGTTTCTTTATGTGATGGTCTAACGGTTAAATCCTAACGTAAGCTAAGACCGTCTCTTGATAAACAGATTGTGAGTAACACAACATTACGAGCAAGTTGTAATACTCTACGTTTCAATCACCTCTAGTGGCCTTCCTCAGGAGTGTTGTAATCGATTACAACACTCCTGAGGAAAGCCACCCGAGGTGGTTGAAACGTAGAGTACTAAAACTTGCTCGTAACGTTGTGTTATTCCCAATCTGTTCATCACTAACATGCTAAACACGACGCCCAAACTATTCAACTTCATTCGTACTAAATTTGGTGCGAATATCTTACAACTGAGACCGTCTTCTCTACCGTGATAGAGCACGAGAGGCACTCAAGTCAAGGGTTTATAAGAGATGCCTGTCTAGACACAGCAGTTGCTGTTTTGTGTGAATGACATTTAGGATAAAGGAGCAGAGTTCTCGTACATAACAGATGACAAAACGTTAGACACCGTGTTTCCAATATTCTTGAGAGGTTCTACATTTGGCGCCACCGAATGACATTAACTGTCTCTATTCGGTGTATCGTTTTAGGGTTATCGGGCAATCAGGGCACCAGTTGTAAGTAGATATGACAATTTGGTAGTATTTAAATTGAATCGAGTGACCAATCTGATTTTCTGGAAAGAACACAAAGCGGAGTTCCAAATCCGATAGGGGTTGGGGAGTGCTTGATTATTAAATATTGGTCGTTCATGCAGGGACTGTTTGGAAACGCTTTCAGAACAAGAAGATAGTGTCGAATACAATGAGAATTCAGTTTACATTCAACGGTAATTCATCGATTATGAATCAATCTTAGTGGTTGTGCATTTTGTTACAACAATCTGTCGTTGATAGGAGCAGGGAAATTTTAGTGTTCAACTGTATCGCCAGTTGATTCTGACGTCAAGTGCCCTGTAAAATTCTGCTCGGTAGAAAATAGCCTAGATAACTTGGTGGATTTCATTTAACACGTTGTACCGGGTGGCTGGTTAAACAACAGTATGAAAATTTGTAAACCCCATAAAGTTTTTGAAGTTGTTCAGCCAGTAAATTGCCTAGTGTGTTTGAGTATGTGCTGTTAAAATGTCTGTTGCTGGGCCACGTTGAAGTCCGAATTCGTCCTGATGGGGTTGTTTTTAAAATACACTGCTAGTTGATTCGTGTTGTTTCAAACAACGAAACTCTTCAGGTTCTAGAAAATTTAGTGGAAATTCCAGCAGTCATATATATATATGTAAACTTAAATGTTTGGATAACATGTGAAGTCGTTGATTTTTGCAAGCATATTATGTAGGCGGCTTCAATATTCACATTGCCGAAAATCTCATTTTCTCTTCATGCGCATGCGTTGGAAAGCAGCATAGTTCTTTATGTATAACCCCATTAGGCTGCATACACATGGTTGGCATCTTCACTTCTGATTTAATCACGAGTTGGAGAATGTGATGAGAAAACAGTGTTCAGAATGATCACTGTATCAATTTCAGTCGATTATTATTTCGAGTTGGTTTCCCTGGTTGATGCACATACATCCACCCAAATTTGCGTGTACCAACATTAGTTGTGTTTCTTAATGTCGAACAAAAACAACTCAAGAAAAATTGTCCTGGAATGTGAATCAAAAATGTGTAAAACTTCATGGTTCATAAACGGATGAATATGAGCATACATTCTTAGGTCAGAATAAGTTTAATAGTTTGAAGACAATACCTGAAATCAGCGTACGATAAATACATAAGTATTACTAGTAAGTGGATGTTTTGTTGCAGTGACCCACTAAATTTCAACCTGTATTTAGCTGGTTCAAAATTTCAGACCGGGTATTTTTAATTGGGGAATATCACCACTGTCACCATTAGTACTCATATCAACACCCTCTTTGTTTGGTACAAAGATTTACATATCGTTTCTACTCACAGTTCTGGGGCTATTCTCACATCACTTGCTACAACTGCATGTGATTAGGATTATGCCATGTCCCCGAATCTACTGAGATGTGGATGGCGAATGAGAACTAACTAAACCATTTTCATAATCAATTAGCTAGGCACTAGATATTTGAACCAACAGCTCGATCGTATGAAAGTATTTTCATAATATTTTTCATGAGGACCAAAAGTATTTGCACTCACATTTTCAGGCAAATTGACGATACTGTACGAAGTTTGGTGCGACTCAAGAGCTCGTTGAACTGTTACGGAGGAACTATTTATAAAGTTGAACAGAATATGACCGTAAATCGAGGTCGACTAGCTGATTGATTCCTCTCTCACATATAAACTAGCTTGATACAGTTTGTACCGTGGTGGACAAACAGTTGTTGTATCTGTGTTACGGACAAAACATGGTCGACATTACATACCTGTCAGAGCATTTACATATAAACGTTAATTTAGTTATTGTGGTATTTTACCAGTCTTCACTAATGACCTGCTCGGTCACGTGCTTGAACTAACGCTCATATTTACACTTGTGAGAATATCGAGACAGTTATGAGTAGGTTATCACCTTGTGGCATTTTGAAGTGAAGTTATGGGAAAATTGCCTGTCAGAATCTTCAACTTATATGTTGGGGTTTGTAGACATGTGTGCCCACTTAACATCCAAGATACAGGGGTACACTTTTTGAGAACTAAGCCTGGAAATCATAAGAAAGTTTCGATTGTCAAATTCATGAACACCGGCTCAAACTGTTCCACACACCCTGTTCAAAATTGTTTTCAGCCGGCCACCAAGTCAACTGACGTCCAGATTCATTGTTCTCGACAAACACGGCATACCACAACGCGGCAAGCGCTCTGCCAGCTGAGCTACAAATCCGAAAATTACAAGAGGCCTTTCGCAGAATACTGGATAAGTTATTCATGCGATCATTTAATCCACCCACATACTTCTATTTACGTGGGTTGGCTAGGGTTAAAACTGTGGAAAGTTGGGATATACGCAGCCAATAAATCCATCACCAAATAAGACAAAGGTTCTGTCTGCTGAAAACCAGACGATGCAAAAAAGCTGGGGTGGGTGGGAGATTTTATTTGGGCTTGGAGGATAGCTAATATGAATTTGTCTTTCCTTGATGTTTGCGAAAGTCATATTTACTTGATAATATAGCGGCAACATTTTGAACACTACGTATATCCTCAGTCAAAAAACGCTTCATCTGCACAATTAGTGCATTCATAATCAACACTGTTTGGACGAACTGAACGGCCCGAGTCTGTCACCATCCATTAAGGGTTACGGAACTGACACGAAATAAGCATTGTACTTAATCATTACTGGTTGTACTTTTGAGCTTGTGCAACTCATTTTAGGCATCCAGCATCTGTGTGAACTTAATTAAATAATATTCATTAGTCAAAAATAAATTGCTACACAGATCCTTAGACCACTTTCTCACCACTCTTGCACGTACATTTGGATCACTGTATGCAAAAACGAAAACACAGAACAGTGATTTATCTCGAGAATGTGGGGAAGCTAACTGCCTATCGTAGAGAAACAGTAATGTGAGCAGACACTCTCCGGTATTTTGTCCGTAGTAGGTGGTATTTTTAAAATATTGAGCGCTACCTGCTGTTGTTTGCAAAGATTGGAAAAAACACCGGTTGCCCGACATTTTCTTTTTAATGCCACAGGGTTATCACAAAACTGTAATTATTCATACACGTATCAACATTGCGAATTTTCCGTCCAGTCATTTTATTTGCCAATATTCTATTTGCCCAAACGCTCTGAGATTGAACAGGCATTGCTGAGCCAACTTCAGTCAGCGGGCCCACAATTAGCAATTATATAGAAGATTTGAAATCTAGGTTTATAAATGTTGTTCAGCAATGTGTTGGTTGCTGGTGAGTGATGTGGAAATGCTTTGCTGAGGGGCCTCACTAAGACAGAAATCTGGATCGAATACCAGGTTTTGGAACGAACTAGCCCAACTTTGCAATCGGTTTTGTTGTCAGCTGAAATTACGTAAACCATAACCCTTACTCCATATCAATATTTGGTAATAGATTACGGTAGTACGCCACGTCAACAATTGTCGCGCTTCTTGATGCTCTTACGGCTAATAAATGGAAGCAGACAAATAATGGGCGGTTTTCTTACAGAAAGTATGCTCTTAGAAGGACACACAAACAATACTATGGCCGCTTACCTTGTGGGAGTAAACTGTAGTCGTAAAGACACCATAAATGACACCATAAATGACACCATAATAAGGATGGGAAGTTTTTGGAGTTATATTGCTGAGATCATGGGTTCGAATGTGCAGTTGGTCAAAGACGTAGCTCCCTGTGGTCCATAATAGGAGGTATGCTCGGTAAACTTTGCAGCGATTGCAAGGTTTTGTAGTTTTGACAGCCGAGTTAAAGATCACTCAAACGGGTGACCACTGAATATGCGGCGTTAGCTCAGTGAAATGATTTAACGGCTTAGGACATCGTGGTGTCAGTTCAGTCCCGTTTAAAATGACTAAGTGACAGGTTGACATTAATTACTGTTAAACAAATGCAGGCGTCAACCGATAACGTAAACTACGCTGAAGTAACTAACTAGCAAATGACCCAGAAAATATCGAACTAACGCACCGCAGACTTCGCACTTTGATTCAACAAACTGCGGCGTCCACAATAATCACGTCGAAATTTTTCGAGGTAACCAGGGAACGCTGAGTACCTTAATGACTGCCGTGTTCTTTTATTTCGTAACCAAACAAAATAAGACTGTTACTTTGCTTACAGTGACCTAGGTGGAGTTTAACTCAGAGACTCTACGAACCTTATTTATTCCGACGAGAAATCAACAAACTAAAGATCGTCGCTCAAGCAATTTATACCGACAGTCAAGCGCACTCAATTTCAGGTGTACTGAATGAAGAGCGTGAGCTATGCATGTGTTATGTCTGGGACCCGTCGACAAACCACCTTAACCATCCCCAGTCATTGCAGCTTTGGCGCAGCAATCGGGTTTTGTTTTAATACAGTATGAACCATCGCGTAGCTTTTCTCATTGGTTATTCGGTAGCTTCGTAGTATTTGGCAGCACAAACTGCTTGCACGCTCCCACGGTTTCATTTTCTTCTGTTAGATTCTACTTCGATCGGCTTCACCCAAGTTCAACCAATTCCACTTCGAACTGACCACAAATCGGAAGCAGTAGATCGCTTTCTCCAAAGACACGGCTAAAAATACGGATTTGTGGATGTCTGAAGTGTACTGTTGATTTGATTTGGACGTTTCAACAAAGATTCCAGTTTTGTCAGGTGTTCTGCTCAAAAATAATCAAATTGTGAGCTGTAGATGTTTAAGAACTTAATGGAAACCTCCTGAGTAGTCTAGCGATGGTTTGCCTTTACTTGAAGTGTAATAGGAATCTGTTTCAAAGCACAGTCTTCCAGTCAGGCGTAGTGGTAGATTTTTCAAAGTCCAACGAGACAGTTAAATGCTAACCTAGAAGCTCAACTGATCAGACAAGGCTTTTAACGATTTACAAAGAACAGAATCTATCAGACGATTCTCTACAACGACCAATGGCACTGTGTTCCTTGTAAGTCATAACGGTTGTACTTCAAAAACCAGGCGTTGCATTTACCCGGGGAATGGTTTTCCAATATCGTGTCTTTTATGCCACTGACGTTGTTCATGCAAATATAATTACCGCACCCAAAGACCACCAGGACTGAATATATATGACCGTTTTTCCCACGCTGAGTGTGTTGGAAAACTTGCACGGAAGTCAAGCTAACAGTGGATACTGGCTTTTTTTCCAACAGAATCAATGTGTTCACTCTTGAGTTTGTCCGACAGACCCGGTCCGTGTTGTTTCCATTTTTCAATCATTCGGTGACTTATCCGCGACCGTGTTTCCTTCGAAAGAAATAGAGCTTTATTTGTGAACTTTTTCACGGCTTTGCTACTTCCTACTCATCTTTGTCCGATTTTGTCTTACCGGAAAAATGGAACGAAAAGTTGCTTTTAGTTTGATTTATTTTCACTTGTGAAACTTCCATGTTATCCATACAAGCTACCGGAGCATCAAGTAAGGTGTTCTACTTAGTAAATAATACCTGTAACCTGTCTACTGTGAACCAATGATGGAACGGTTTCTCTTGGGTCATATGCCACAACCCATAAGATTTATTGGTTTTTGTAAACAACTTTCTGCGCCTCGTAAATGACCGTTGATTTATGGTCACTAATGCTTCCACTGGTTGCATGTCACTTTAGCGATAAAATCGATTCTGCTTACGGATTCGTTGTTCAGTTATCAGCTTCCGACTGCGCTGACTAGTAGGCGATAAATTTGAAGATCAGATGTTTCGTCAGCTTTTACAGACTTTATGCTGTGTTTCCACCGGTACCTGTTATATGTTTAAATTTTTGTAATGCACTTAAATTCACATAACAAGTAACCACGTTCGAACTGGTTCTGATAAAGGATTCGCCAGTGAACACGACGTTTAACAAAGGCGGAATCAAACTTTCAAAGAAAATTCAACAAGACTGTCTTGGACCACAAATAATGGGAACTACTCGGGACCAATAGTTGGTGACTACATTCGACGACAGGGCTATTATCAAGCAATCACTTCTCACGATTCCTGGAACATCGACTGCAAACAGCAAGAGAGATCAAACCGTCCTGCCAGAAAACGGTGCTTTTTGTTACCTCGTCAACTGCCATCAGTTTGCAAGCGTCCACTTTGAACTGTTTTAGCTAATTCTAGGCATCGCAGGTGCCTTACAGAAGGCTATTGTTTCTTTTCTTTTTTCATATTCACACTTCTCTTTGTTGAGAACAATTATTGATCAGCTATGCGGAAAGCAGTATTAATAGATATAAATCACAACTTTCACAATCAGATTTCTCTTTAAGAATCAACAGTTTTGTTACGCGTCAAGCACCGTCTCGATGAGCACCCTTAAAAATGAGCAAAATCGGTTTCATCCTCATTCATTTCGTTTCAGGCTGCTTTTGGAATTAAGTTACTTATGATCGAATGGCCTCAATGTGATTATACAAAGCTCTTCAGTGTTTTAACTATCACTAGTTCATGAAGACCCGAGAAAAAACTTTTCGCAGTAATGAATTACTCAGATCCATATTTCGTGGTAGCTGTTTCAAACACCAATCAAAGTCTACAATGAGGTTGAAAATTTCTGGAGAGTTTGTAATGTACGTCAACTGGTGTGTCGTTTGCGTGTTAAAGTTGTGGATAATGTTGATAGATGTTTAAAAATTTGTTTAACATACATATTCCTCTAGTAATGGGCACACTGGCAGATTCGATGATTTTGATGGGACTCGACTGTGAAAAGTCAGGGTTTCGGCTGGATTCAAACTAGCGACAGGAATAGCATGCTTAAATGCGATAAACGCTCTTCAAGCTGAACCATGGAGTCACGCCAGAAGCTGAGGGATTTCACATTCGGACTCGGTTACTCATTCGTGCCACTTTCTAATATGGAATGCACCAGGTGATTTGGGGATCGACTGACGGGGCAGGATTTTTCAACCAGTTTGCACTGAAATCCACGAATACCATCGTCAATAAAATGTGAGCTCACCTGCTACGCAAAAACCGGAATGTTTACACGGAAGCATGTAAACAGGTATAGTGTTCAGTTTATACGAATATTTGTGTGCAGTGAACGTAGTTTCTGGTTCTGACGGATTATCACTTGCTGATGTGACGGTAGAATGAACTCTTTCACGTGATTGCGGAGATGAGATGGGTGTGGATGACAAACCCCTAGGCGAAAAATTACTAACTTTTGAAGGAACGGATGGTTTTGGATTGGTAGGAAGTTGGTGAAATTTTGAAACCGCCAGTTTTTCTGGAGATTCTGAGTCTGCAGCAAAATTAGCAGGTTCGAATGCGTCGATTGATCCCACAGTAATTCTCTGAGGCTGTTTCGATTTCTTTGAATCAATTTTATCGTTTTTCACAATTGTGATATTGGTGTATTCCGCGTGAATTCTTCGAGAAATCCTGCTGCGGCAGTCGATCCAGTCGAAGTCTGGATTTTTATTACTGGGTCTCATATAAAAACTATTCCCCTTTTTTTAACCATACTCGAACAAAGATATGCAGACACAACTTAACTAACCTGCGCTAATCTGCTGGTATATTTGCTGAATTTTCTGTCTTGTTTTTTCGTCCACAAATGTTTTCAAATCGGCTTGTTAAGGAAGGTATACCGCACCCTGGCTTGTGCAAATTCTGAAGTCAGTTAATGGAAGAAAGTAGAAAATACCATTTGAGAAATACGACGAAGCCATCTCCGACAGACTGGAGGGTACCCATTTTTATGAAGACCTTGGACTAGAAACTGAACAGTTCTACTTACTTTAGCAAGTGAGTTGTTGGACTTCGAATATTGTTCGAGTTGTCTGTTCGTCTTGAGGTTCTTGGTATGTTTCGGATAATCAAAAATTATTATTATTTTTATTATTGTTATTATTTATTATTTTCATCGAACGCAACTGTTTTTGACAAATCCTCATCCGAGGCGCCGTAACTGGGTCCCGCCCCTCCAACTCACCCCAGTTAACACCGACTTTCTAGAAATCTATCTCACCTGTCATTATAATCACAACGAAGTCATGTTTATGTTTTATCAAGTAATCCTGCACTCACCCCAGTCTTGATCAATAACCTCCTTCACTGTTACTACGCCTGACATATAAGTTTACCGGTGAAAGATGGGATTTATCGGAAACGGTCTGTTCGCTGTAGAATACTCCTATGATCTCAATTAGTTGAAATTCCTTAATATTCCAGTTTGTTCCTAATTAAACCAATAGCTTGACCTCGGCTGACCTGAATTTATCCAACCTTGTATAATAGTGGTCTTTGTACCTTGCTATTAGGATCGGTTGTCTGTCTCCAAATGAGATTTCGGAAACAATGCATTTTCAGTTCAACTTTGAGTAGAAGCTTTCTGAATGTCACTTTATTGCGTGAACGCCCACAAAGTCTGGTGACTAATATAATCACTGAAGACGTTGTGCGTTTCAGCTGTAGGTTTAGTTAATCAGTTTTAATGTCACTTATAGAATGGTGCCAGTTCACGTTAACGTTATTCTCTCCGCGGTGAGCAATTCGCCAGCGATCACTCATAGGACTGTGCACGTGCGTAAGTGACCGTCTAATGTGGATTTCCTATGGTGTCGGTCATGTGATACTTTTGACTTCACATGTACATTTAGTCACATGATGTAAGTAGCTAATCGCTGTCCTAAAGATGTTTCATTATTTCACTGTCAGCCCAGCATTTTCCGCACAAATAGTTCTATTTGCAGGCAACTTTGTGGTTTATAATTTGCTATTAGTCATAAGGATATCTAGTTTGGCTTGCCTACTTAAAAACAGAGGGGTCACTGAATATCGAAAACAGTGATCCACGGTTGACGAACTTGGTCACCGGGATGTAAAATTATACATGTATATCATAGTTATCGGCCAAGGATTACGATAAGGTAGGTCAGCTAATATTTTTCAGTGTTGATTCTGAACTCGATAATGGGGATAATTTTTGCGTCGAAACACAATGCCAGTGAACTCATATTATAATTACCACAGACCACATTATAGATAACACGTGTCAAAAATTCATACAACTCGTAATGGTTCACTTGTAAGGTTTGGCTTTCTTGCGCCGATTCAGTCTGTCTGCTGATTTACATCAATAACGACAACAGTAGATAATATGATACACTGACGTCCCAGGTTGTAAACGTAGGTCACCAGAAGTGAATAGCTTACATGAGTAACGTGTTTTTGCGTTACCTTTGACGAGGTTGATGGCCGTTCACTGTTTTTGTTTCGAATGTGGCGATTTTCATATTTATTTGATATTTAGCCAAAGTGCACTGAAATGTACCTTTATGGTTGTCATTATCTTGCGAACTGCATGAATTAGGGCACAGTGACTCGTCATGAGCCAGCGCGTTGATCCATCCCAAAGCAACATTGGCCAGATGTAACGCGATCATTCTGACTGGATGACAGTGAGGAAGCGTTACACAAGTTTTTAATAACTTAAAAGTCCTTATTTCCGTTAGCAAGTGCTATAACATCACTTGGTAAGCTGAGTAAATACATTCAGATGTATGGTCAGATGATAGGCTGTTAACTAATTTGAGCACTAATATTGAACACACAGATTAATATAACGTATGGTGCCAAAAATGGATGAACAATTAGGATGCATAAAAATTGTAGGACAGGCAAACACTTTCATGGACATTAAAAAATTTGATCAAGTTGGGACACTTTACGAACAGTGACTGTGGCCGCAATTCGTGATCAGCGTCACCTTAGTTGACGGCAGCTAATGACAGTAATAATTACTGGACGCCGTAAAATTGACGAATACAGCCCGTTGTCTTTAAACATCCAACGATTGAGTATATTTTTCTCTAATTTTTAACTTTCAACCAATGTTGAATTGCTACTAGCACTATAATATAGTCTGTCTTTCCTTGTCACAGACTGTGAGTTGTCTAATTGAAGCGTGCAGCATCAAACTTTTAGTAATTAACAGCAAATCGAAATGATGAATGAGTACTCGAAATCTTCAGTGGTTTTCACACGAGATACCCTTAAATTATCTGGATATAATATGGGGGACAACGAAGTTGCCTGAACAAATATTGATAACTGAAAAGCATTTTGACTTGAACGAGAATATAATATTATATAACGGAAACAACGTTTTTCCCTGGCAAATATTCACACATCATGTCACAGCTTATCCACTTGATGTAAATACTTCAAATTGTGCAGGTGATGTTGTGAGCGGAAAGTTTTGCTTTCCATGCAGCATGACGTCAAGTTATTGGGTACAAATAAGTTACTTAATGAAAGAACTATAGGCCGGTCGGAAGTGTTCTCATGGGAGAAAACGCTACGAGTGGTTATGTGTAACTGACAACATACGCAAATGAAATGTCTCACTTCTCACAACTGAATAAAATCATTGCTGGGCCTAGTAAATGGAATCGTGGCTGAACGCCCGAGTGCGAAATGCAAAGCAGGTGTGTAGTGTTCAGGTTATACAGGTTAAACTACTCAGCAGTAAGTCCATTTCTGAAAAGATGTGTAATGCAAATAGGGGTGAAATATGACTGCTCGAATCAACTTTTAGGGAACTTTCACGTAGTTATCTAGGTTTTCAAAACTATCAGTTGTATTGCGTTCTTAAGCAGTTTTTCGCATTGCAACCGCTCAATATACGCCCAGTTTTCTTGAACAGTTAAAGTAATGTTACCTTTCCATGGTTGTTCAGAATGGCCCGATATTATCGATAATGCTCTATGGTAATGTGAAATAAAATACAGTGAAAATGAGATGAACTTCGGCACCCTACGAAAATTCGCACAGTTATTCGTCTCATTCTTGAGCCGTTGTAGCCACACCAGTACAAATTGACATTCCAGATTGGACTGTATCTATTTGAATAAATGGACTGAAATTATTTTTGAAATCTGTTGCACATTCTTCTTCTGTTTCACTTTTAGCGGTGTTTAAGAGTAACTGAAGCACCGCTGTTTGACAGATGACGTCTTAGGTTTTCAAAGACGTCCAAAATCTCTCTCTCAGAAAGCACCTCTGGTCTCCACCATATTTGGCTTTCTGAAGTGAATAAAGAGCTGTCAGATTTCACTTACCTCTCTAGATGGTATTGCTATGACAATGGTGAGTTGCTCTACCGCCAATTCTCCCGTTTCGACAGTGTTTCTCATAAATTCCTTCCTGATTTCACACTAAGCAACGAGGCTCTTCCGTGTGTTTGTCAGCAGTCTGTACATGATGGAAAACCTGTCGACAGCTTGAGCCATTTGCAAAGTCCGTGGTGCTCCGCTGCAAAGAACAGAGAAATAATCGAATTGAACCCTGCATAACATGTTGAGTTGAAATGCGAATTCCGTTAACGGCTCGACAAAACTACTATCAAGCCGAAATCATTTTCACACTCCGTGGTAAGTCCTGTCTGAATCAAGCTTGACTGTTGTCTAGCTAGAATTGAAGTATTTGTTGGCATTCAGCCGAAGCGACAGATTTGCATTGCATTGTCCTTTCTTTCTTAAAGTTGATTATTCGCATTAAACGATGCAAACTGACACCGATTCGCTGAATTGCAACGTTATGAAACTCCAGGAGGTATGGAACTGTCCATCCCACCGCAAATACCGTCCAGTTTTCTGGTTTGGCTGTCAATCAGTCCACTCTGCCCGCTGCTTACTCTGCAGCCGTGGTGTCTGCAGATGCGAACCTCGTTATTTTGTGATCGTGCCGTATTGATCACTTTTACCTCCGAAGCATATTATGCCCAGCTCATTTTAAAAAAACATAAAGAAGGAATGTCGAGACGGGAGTGGATAACGTCTCTCATCTCGTTGCACAAGGCTAGAAATAGAGTTCAATGAATTCGCCTGTCTCGCTTCTCCATGGACTGTTCTTTTTCAAATTTATGTGCAAAGTTTCCACTGCCCTGTAGAATTTTCTTCTTGTGATATATGAATTTCATCCTCCTTCTATCCATCTTAGCAGACGTACAACTCCAACTAACCGGAAAATTTAATGGAACCACAATAATAAAAATTCCGAACTTCGGTCAGATGAAAATGGGCGACTGAAACAACATACCGATTGGTGGCAATCGGGATCAGTTTATGTTAACTAATCTGCCATACTACTTATCGCTAACACAATTTCTGCGATGTTGGTGGATTCCAGCGTGAAGTGTTCGAAAAATCCTGCCGGGACAGTCAATCCTGTGGATCACATGGTGGTTTCTGTATAAGGCGGTGGGGCGAGTGGTGGGCCGCGTCCAAGCGCGAGACC
This sequence comes from Paragonimus westermani, assembly GCA_008508345.1. Classification (NCBI taxonomy): domain Eukaryota; kingdom Metazoa; phylum Platyhelminthes; class Trematoda; order Plagiorchiida; family Troglotrematidae; genus Paragonimus; species Paragonimus westermani. The sequence goes on from QNGE01002124.1 coordinate 45,595, forward strand.
TTCGAACTTCCTGTGTGACTTCGTAGCTCATCTAGTGGAGCTTATATTGCACTTAGGCGTGCTGCTCCTGTCACTGATTCGAATCCATCCGAGGCCCGGATGTTCACAGTCGTGACTTTACCAGACCAAATTATCTGCAAGCTGTTTACTAGCAATACGAATGGAAAATATCTCTGCTTATATAAGGATATATCATCCTCGTATCCTCCAATGGCTCCTTCCTTTTCTTATCCGGTTTCGGTGCACTTAACCTGAACAGATGCAGAGGGTCCTCGATACATCATACGACAGCTAACGGCATACTGGCATTCCCCTTCCATCTTGGTACGTGACTACGGTTTTCTTCCGTTTGTTCTGAGCGTAAGCCTTCTCTGCCCGTCCAGTGGGCTGCGTGCCAAACACAGGCTTGCATCGCTTCCCCACAATCCGTTCGAGTCCTCGTGATCATCTGTCTCTTCCTTACTGTGTAAAGGGAGCTGTTTGTAGCAATTCTGCTGAAATGCCTCCGTGACACTGCACACGTGTAACAAACTCCAGGCAGTTAAATATAATCTGTGCCTTTAGATTTGCATCTATATTCCTCCAGCCGTGCGATTAAGAACGCAAACGAGAAGTTAGTCCAGCCAGACAAAGAGATTTTCGCTGATTCTAGAGCTCACGTTTCTCCGACCTTGTTGGGTTGGTTACGTTTCTTTGCAGATTTGTGTCCGTTTTTTCTCTCCGGCTTGGTTGAATTTTCCGAGTTTTATGTTCCTATTGTTTACGGTCAAGCAAACATGTTTTGATCACACGCCACTGCCTCTTTAAGATATACCGCTAATGGCTGAAGTAATTGCGTTTTCGACTTTGAACAACTTTCGTTACTCGATCGGATGTCGGTTCGAACATTGTTCAGACTATATCTAACGCGACAGTCCACACGATGGCAAAATAAACTTTGATGGGTGTCGAGTTGTGTGTAACACAGTCTGGATGAAAATCATCACATTCCTGTATGGTATATAGCTAACTGGTCTCTGTTAAATAATTCGTTTTCATTTGAGAAATTTGAAACACTGAGTTCCCTTTAACCATTTCATCAGAGTAGAAAGAAGACATATATTGCGATATGTTAACATTTCATTTACTCTCATCAGTCGCAAACGCAAAACATGCCAGTTATATACATCAAATGTTTAACGACACACAGGGACTAGACACAGATACAAGCACACCACTTATTATGTAATCATGACCATGGCAACCCGACCGGTTGTTTCAACCACTTCTGTGCACATANGGTGAAGAAGAGCTCTGAGCCTGTACTGACGGCTCAAAAGAAGGATGTTTGCCTATTCTTGTCACTCAAGGGTGATCACCTATCCAACGACATAAAGTACAAATTAAAATCTGCCATGGCTCGAACGTATACGGCTGCTCAGTTGAGCTTATTTCATACCACTAGTGGACCAGTTCTCTGCAAACACAAAAGTAGTTTGTCAAACTGTTCTGTCTCTCGTGTTGTGTACCAGTTCACTTGCAGTTGCAGTGACGTTTACATAGGCAGAACAGACAGACAACTAGCACAGCGAGTCGCCGAACAAATCCCGAAATGGTTGAAATATCAGATGACGCACCAGTCCCAACATGGTGCACTGACCACTCGAAATCCAACGTCATCAATAGCAAAACACGTCATGACAACATATCATCAAGTTGACCCAGTAAACTCATTCAAGATACTGTTGCGCAACCGAAAGCCAAAATTACTAACTTTCTGTGAAGCGATGCTCATTCGAACTTATCAACCGACGTTATGTGCACAGAAGTGGTTGAAACAACCGGTCGGGTTGCCATGGTCATGATTGCATAATAAGTGGTGTGCTTGTATCTGTGTCTAGTCCCTGTGTGTCGTTAAGTATTTGATGTATATAACTGGCATGTTTTGCGTTTGCGACTGATGAGAGTAAATGAAATGTTAACATATCGCAATATATGTCTTCTTTCTACTCTGATGAATTCGTTTTCATACAACTTTCCACTAACCAGTGGCTGTGGAATAAAGTGATTTTTATAAATCGTTTTTGAATTAGGATAGGCAGTGTTTGCACGTTTGATCGAATGTGCTGTTCAGAAATTTGCTGGCGCTCTGTGTTTTGTACTCTTCGAATAATGTTGGCCGAAATATCAATGAGAATGTGATGGCTGCGACCAGCTTCCAGTGATATTCAATTTATATCAAGATTTTCCGTTTTTCTTACTTTAGAACCAATGATGCCAAAATTCTGCTGCCCACTGCAACCTTCCATTCTTTAACCGTGAAACTACCCGGATATTTTCTTGTTAACTAGCTGCAATACATTTTGCTGCATCCACCTACCCGTTGACTACATATGACAACCAGTTTTTCTTGGGGGCATGATTTTGTAAATTCTTATAAAGTATTTTATCGGTGTGTCCGATATGATGTCGTTTCTTGATGTGCTTCTTGAGAACACTGAAACATCACCAAATGTAAGAGTATTTGCCTTTCGGGTTTCAATCATCGGCTGTCTTCTGGTTTGTACTATTCGATTTATGATCCTTCTTCAAGTCACAAACGTGAACGGATATTCCAACTTAAGGCACCATAACGATTCTGTTATTCACAATTTAGGGTATTAATGAGTGATCTCTATCACTTTCGAATACACCTTACAATATGTGTTCTTGTTATACTGTAATATTATAACTTTTTAAAGATATTTCTGACCCTGCAGTTGCATACGCATTCTGAATATCCATCGCATAACTAGTAGTTTGGTGAACAACCGTACGCCAATCAATATGCACTATCGTTAACAGATTCACTTAAAACAATCCATTACCAAACAGTTATCCGGATATTGCCATCTGCTACAATGATTGACAACCAAAATTTCTGCCTCATCAGCCTTGAACTTTTCAGAGAGGTGAGCATGATTTATTTTTAAAATTCACAGCTGCGTTTTCAGCATGCTCATGTCTGTTTTATGTTCTAAGTTGGGCTTAGAAAATAAGTTCGTGGCGTTGGTACTATAGTTTAATTACTTGTACTGATTGTATTGTATAAACAGTGAATTCTAGTTACAATAAGCACACAGTTGCTTAGCTGATTCGAAATTTTCAAGTTTCAACGGTACCACTGAAGTGAAATACTCTAACCTGTAGCCCACAGGCAAATTGCTAACCTATAGTCAATACACTCATTTACTGGATCACGAGGTTACATTTATCGTAGGTGATTGCGAGGCCAGCAGATTAGTAACCTCGATTGTGATACTGTCTTTACACACAAAATGACTGATTGACCGTTTGGTCATCGGAACCGACAGCATGAAAATGTCCTTGTGCGCACATTTTATCGCCAATGTGGATGCTCTGAACCTTAGACAATAGGTGCAGCTAATAAATTGATTTCCGTTCAACAAAATATAAATTGCAGCCGAAATCTTGTGATTTCACTTTATAACTGCAATGTCACAGTATACCTAATCCAGATTACCAACACTGTAAAATAAAATCAACACAATACAATGTAGTCCCATTCTGGAACAGTCTATACAAGTTTGTCGTATGGTGGGTGGCAGTTAACAGATTCAACGCAGACTTGAGGTAAACATTGGGAAAACTATACAGAAACTCCAAGTACTCTCACTCGTAGTTGCTGGTGGACTATTTAGTTCTTGCACGTTCAAGCTCAATTATAGCATGTTTGCTGGAATTTGTTCTGTTCTAACGTTTGTGCCGTAACCTCGACTGATTATACCCAGCCATTTTTGTCCCAGATATTTTATATAACCGAAGTAACCCAGACCTAGTTATGTGACCACATTCTAATTGTAATCCCTAAACCCCGACGAATCCAGTGAATTCTAATAAACGGTAGGAACCGTTCGACGTTGAATTATCACCACAGCCGGACAGAGGGCTTGTTTGCAGAGTTCCCAAATCCTCTCAGTAGATGCCTGTGGATTGTAGTATTTCTTACTTATACCCTTAGTTTAGTAAGGTAAAGTGTAATATTTGGTTGGACGAACTGCCAAAGACACAGGGCACTTGGGATCAGTCATTGGAGAATCCAAGTTGTTTGTAGCCATCGGGGGTATAGGACACGAACACGGCTGTCTTTATCGCTTAGTTTTGAACCGAGTAGTCCGGCCTTTTTAAGCTCATGCATGAAATCATTTTCTTATATTCCCTCTTATAAGTATTCTTTGACCCTATGTTAGGGTTTCAAAAACCTACTCCTCACTCTTATTCCCTGAGAGCTAGTCGCAGACCGTGACTTATTCAGTTATCGTGGTTTACGGTAAATTCCGCCTTATCACCTTGGTACATGATGCAAAAATTGAAATCGCCGAAATCTGTCATAGATTCTTATGCTTGTTCTAAGTGTCCGTTAGGTGAAAACGACCTTGTTGTACGTTATTTTCGAAATTCGGTATGGCTGCCGTTTTAGTTGATTGCTTATCAACAAATGGATGCCGAAACAATGTATATCTAGGCATATGACTATGCAGATATTACAGGACATTTTTTATTTTAAGGAAATGGACTATATTGTTGCTTTCAATGCGATGTTTGAGAAGCGTGGTGTTATTGAAGACGGTGAGTTTCTTCACATTTACGTACACAGCTATCTTGCAGACATCAGATTTGGTGGATAGGGTGAGGGGGCTTTATATGATACACGGCTTCATTCATCCGGAAAGACACTCAGAACGTTTGCAAACCAAAGGCCACATTCTGTGCTGAAAGAAGGCGGTGGTAGTGTGTGTCGTTTCGTAAAACTTCAAATAGATCATTCATGTCGATTAACCCACGTGTTCGTTCTCAGTGACTTTACTCTTCCACCTGTGTTTAAGCGTGTTTCAGCATACGGTATGGTTTGTCTTCACTCGTAAGCTAGGACAAATGGATGGAGCAGCCGTAAGTGTTCAAGCATGGGGTACTGCTTGTCTTCACCCGTAAGCTAGGATAATTGCACGGAACTTTTGTAAGCTTTCAATTGGAAAGTGCTTCTCAAAGTCGTTTGTTCAACAGGTCACCTTGTTTGCATTCCAACATATGTCTTACCCCAATGAAGTGTCTGCAATCGTGGTAGCGCCGAATGGCCATAACATGCCTATAGGCGTGTCGAATATATTAGTGGAAAAATACCGCTCATTCGCTCATTTATGTGCATTTTTCTATGTCGCAATATCTTTACTGATGTGTACGTTTGCAGGTCTATAAAAAGCCCGGTTCTCATGATCCAACGACGGTTCAATCGCCGAAACTATAATCACGTCTCGCTGCTTAATTGTGTTCAAAATTCAAGAAAAGCATGTCTTATTACGTCAACGATATCAGTTTATATAATATTCTTCCACTAATTCTCCGAAATGACATGAATTGTAACTTTCAGTTATTTTTTCGTTGGTCGCTATGCCATTGGTCTACCGCAGATTACACAGCAACTTATGGTCTACCGATTACACGCAGCCTTTTATTCGAACGTGAGATTTTATATAGTCTGCTCTGAATACCACCAAACTTCTGACTGGTTCAACTGATCTGGAAAAGCTTCTGTGTCGAGAGTGAAACGTTTCCAATAAAACAACACAGTTTGTTCGCGAGCTGTTTTGAAATCAGATTTGTTTCACTTTAACGATACATTCAGTAAGTCTGTTCGATAAACATGCAGGTGAGGACCGAGCCATTTCACTTCAGCTGTACCGTACTGAATTTTTCCGGAAGCATGCAAACGTGTCATTTATTTGGGACACCAACCACAGGTCGTCTAATGAGTAGATCAGAAGGATGAAAAGGTCAACAGGGTGTCATTTACTCAAATAGAGAGGCGTAATAAAACCTTCTAAAATTGGCAGTGTTCTTGCGTTGACTGGAGATAACATATAACGGTCAATACAAGCAACCCTATCTCACCCACTTGTTTTGGTCACATGACTAAGTATGGCAAGCTTTTCCCAAATCACAATGTAGGTAACCTAGAACCCAGATGTATGTGAAGCTTGGGGAAACCACAGTCGCATTCGAAGATCCATCATTACAGTCGCATCGTGGTGTAAGCTGATTGTTTGCTCCAGTATTTTCACTTAATTAACAATAAAATCTAACGATTTCGCTGCCAAGTACTTCTACCATACGTAAGGTCTTTTGAGGAGTTGAAGATTTGTGACATACCCTCCGATAACAGGATATGTGATACACATTTGGCTGGGTGATGACGTTTTTTTCTAATCAAGTGTACTGCTAGAAGTAATGATGACTTGATAGGATTTCTCTTGATTCAAAAAAATCTATTTCACAATGACTTAAAAATAAGTTCAGAGGCGACGCGGAAATGTTTCTCAATTCCTACCTTTTGACAGTGGTAGTCGCCAAAGCAGAATGAGTAAGTGAACACTGTGATTTTACGGCGGAACTGACTTACAACTTGTGTGTTGTTTACTTTGTGTGTGTATACTCTCCGTATTGCCATCCTAGGTTACGACTAAGACTATTGCTGTCGCTGTGTACCGTTATTTGAGCTGGGGCAACCTCAAAACCATAAACATCAAAGAAGTGCAATACACAACTGACATTAATCACGGTCATGTCAACTACTGATAAAACCAGTATGTCTTCTTATAGAAGCAGAATGAAAACAAATAGCTTTTTTGTTTTTAACGACGGTAAACAACGTTGTTGTTTCAAACTGACTGATACTTGACACAAAACACATAAACACGGGTAGTTTTTATGGTTAGAGGATAAAAGTAGTTCGGTCTTTGCTAGTTTTGTTAATGTCTTGCAAGCAACGTATCATGATTACCAAATTCACAACTTTTTTCATTAATTCATTGACTATAAAGCAAGTTAACTTATGAGCTCAATTCAGATTGTCGTCGAACATCTCGTCAGAGAACAGTGAACTGATAAATCGCAAATAATCTAACCCATTTGTCTATAGGTTGTAGATGATCTCGAATTTTCTGTTTATTTTGCAGACAGTGACCTTTTATCACATACGCTTAAATGTCTAATCACACACACACACACCAAAGACTCAAACTGGAACTTGAGTTTGTCAATATCAGCAATTCTGTTGTATGTTGATAGCATGTGTGAGTTGAAGAGGTGACTGTCTGATTGTATTCTTGTTTGTTATGACAAGCTATAGCGGTACTCGATTCGTAGAGTTATCACCGAAATATTGATTATATTCCTGTCATTGCCTATGGCCATTGTGGACTTATATGTACATTAAAAATCGAGTTATAACCAATTCCAGACGTAATCGTTCAATTGGTTTCATCATCACCTACATCTGACTTTCATGAACTGTCCAAGTGGATCTGCTGAATTGGTCGGCTATGGTGACCTTACACTCACTAGTTATTTCACACAATTTTCATTCCGATAAAAAATTAAATACTCTCATCCCTCATGTGAGTAGAATTGCACGTGTCTGCTCTGATAGTATCCTAGATGACAATTTGTATTGTGTCACCGATGTGCTTTTGGAAAGCAGATACCTAGACCATACTTAGAAAACGTGTCGAAAAAATCGTCAGCCTTAAACAGACAACGATATCTCATACAAGATCCTCACGACCTACCTAGCTAATACACGTGTAGATTGCGAAAAAAAACTATCCAGTTGTCACGTCTCAAAATACTTTCATCGGTAGAACCACGTTAAACCTGAACATGCGATTGCATTTAGTGTTATTCAGTCAAACATCCCCCTGCGACTGCTACCTAGGGCGTATTATTCGATTAACTAGCCAAACAATCACTAGTGCGTCGGTCTACCTAATGGCAACTCTACTTGTAGTCACCCTTGATCTCGTTTTCTCTTTTGAGTTGCAAGTTACAGCACTCAGAATCAAACAGGGGATACAGAAGTTTGAACCGTCCGGGTTACATTGGAAAATCGCACAAAATAGTCAGAAGGTGAATACTGTGAAATTTACGTTTGAACATATACCGTTGCTGATGGTCAGTGCAGATGGTTAAATACACACAGATTCAAACCACAGAGGAAGAGGTTATAAGTGGAGAATAATTCAAATTTCCAATAAATTGGTGTCAGGCACAAAATCGTTCCCCTCTGTGTGTACATCACAATGCAAGTGTGCGAACTGCAAACGCTCTTGCATATCACAGCAAACATTTTCCATCTAACTAGATACAAAACAAGAAGCGTGTTCGTCTGACCGACTGCCCTTATGTTACTAGTGAACAGTTTGAAAGATTTCGTGATTTCGGCAAGACTCAATTGTTAAAAGTCAGGACTTTGGCTGGATCAGCATGCCTAAATGCGGTAAACGCTCCGCTAGTTGAACCACGAAGCCACGCCAGATGCTGAGGAATTTCACATTTGGACTCGGTTACCCACCCGTTCCACTTTCTCATGTGGAATCCACCGGGTGATTTGGGGGATCGACTGGCGTGGCAGGATTTCTCAAACAGTACACATTGGAGTCTACCATCTTTACTAGTGAGCACAGAAACACCTGCTTCACCGTGTGAGACATCATGATCAGCAATTCTGCCCTTTATTTGTGTTGAGCTGTCTAGTAGTGATGAAACCCATCTTGGTATAAACGTACCAGCAGTGATTCAGTGTCAACGCACAGTTCTAACAACAGTCCGTGTATTCGCTGCATTTTTGTTAAAAGTTACTCCCATTAGTTTGGCTGAGAAGTCGATTGCTTATGTAGATTTGGACCGATTTGCAAAGTACCACTTGTTGTACCTAACATTTGACGATGGCTGAAACTTTAAAGCACTGCTCCACCAACCATTATATTTTGTTGCCTCTAGATAGGTGTTGTAAATTTATGGTACGAACGAAACTCTTGACAAGTGTATAGGTTGTGGTGAAAATTCCTTCAGGTCATTTCTTACAAGTACAGTTGATGAAAGTTTGATATGTTTGTGATCCCCCATTACCAAACGTTTTGCTAATAGAAGTCCCTCTTTTCCGGACAGATATTAATTGCCCGATTTACTTCATCTATTCGGATAAAGCTGAAAATCCATTTGAATACAAAGCACCTAGTATCAATCTTCTCGTGCAGCTAGCTCACCAATGACACTACACTGGGCATTTCTAAGTGGCCACATCCAAACGATTCACCATTATGTTCTTTGAACACTGGTAAGGTTGCTCTACAAAATGACTGTGAACCACGATCATCTTTCTGTTGGCTTCAACAAAAAAAGCAAGTCATTCACTTCTACGTCAAGTATTCGCCCAACCCGTCTGGCAGTGAGATGGGTAATCTGCGAACTCTCAATCTCTTTCAGAAGAGAGCTGGTCACACTTCTGCATCCACCTCTGAAAAAAAGTAGGGTTCTCTGCTCAAGAATAACTAGGCGCTGATGTTTTTGACTGTAAGCCCACTAGGACTGAAGGGTATTCATAGCTCGCCAGCAACAAATTGTTGAGAGGTACTTCGCATTTACAAGTCATTGGAACATTTGGTTTACTCTCATCAGTCGCAAACGTAAGAGAGGTCAGTTATGTGCATCATACAGATAAGGACAAACGGGGAATGGACACACCTACAGGCAGGCCAAATAGTATGTAATCACGACCGTGGCAATCCGAAAGATTGTGACAACTGGCTTGTGCGGCTTGCGACCTGTTTCATGAGGTGTTTAACAATTGATGAAGTTGGATTTCGAGAGGTCAGTGCATCAAGTTAAAGCTGCTGCGTCATCAGTAGTTTCTAACATCTCGGGTTGTGTACGGAGACTCATTGAGATGCCTGTTGATCTGTTCTGCTTATGTAGGCGTTACTGCAGCTGCAAATGAACGGGTACACAAAATGGGAGACAGAAGACTTTGACAAACTATTTTCGCGATTACTAAGAGCTGGTTCTCTTGTGGTTTGAACCAAACGCACTTGTGCAACAATATGCGTTCAAGCCAGAGTATCCTTTAATTTCTTATTCATGCTGGTTGCTAAGTGGTCACCTTTAAATGATAAGAACAGAAAAGCATCCTTCTTTCGAACTGTAAGTATGAGCCAAGTGCTGTTCTTCACCGTCTTGTGTGCCACGATAAATTTAACGGGGTATCCATCGACTTTTAAAGCTTGTCTCAGCTACTTCCGTTTTGTCTGCGGTTTACCGGGGGGTACAAATACAACCAAACACCGTTTGTATGCAATAGGAGCAAAGCTAGAAAACTGGAGATATTGATCACTCCATGTCGCTTTACGGTAAATTGAGCGATGTAGCATGCCAACCACACGCCTAGTAATCAGTACATTCAAAAGAGGAAAACTGTTGTTTGATTCAACTTCGTGAGACAAAGACAGGTTGGGGTGAATATTATTAAGGAAGTTGGGAAACAAACGAAAATGAGCAGCATTGGTGAAAGTTAAAACATCAACGTGTTGCTGCTACAACAACGATTCATCTATATAATCTGGCATCTACCCCTCAATCGCTCCTGAGATGATGTCCGCTAGTGTTGTGTCTAACGGACTACCCAAAGGAAAACCCCCTATCTCTTTGGTAGCAAGTAGTTCAAAGTCAAAATTGATGTTCTCTGTACAGAGTCAAGTAAGCTTTTTGAGGTATTCAAGTGGAACACTCATGTCGCTAGGTACAACTGCCCTTATTCAAAAAAACATCTTGGTGATTCACAATTGCTTTCTGCAACATGCACAAATCGTTATCGTGGAGACCAGTTATCAGTTAGTTTATTCACATGTATCGTGCATTTACCACTTACATTGCACTGTACACTGCTTATCTTCTCACGCTTTCTCAATTCTCAATTTCATATTTTCAAGCAAGCACACTAGGGGTTATCTCAGCATATTCCAAAGGTCGTGAGACTGTGGAACATGTTTTTGACTGGTACTTAGAAATAGCTTATTTTTTACAACCGTGTTCCGAAAATAAACTCGAAGAACCTGAGTTTACAATTTTTATCACATTATATATCACACCGTACACTACAACAGCGGTGGACAAAGTTTCTTCGAACTACTCGCGATATCTTTACATTTGTGCGTTATGAGACAGACAACAAGAATAGCGCGGAATTGATTTGTTAAGTCTAAGCTGCAACAATTACCGGTTTGATGATCGAATTTTACGTGACACACCCATCTGATTAGAGCGAACAACATCGAAGCCAGTCTTGCGCATCTAGCAGCTGTCATCCACCAGCTACATAATACTCAGGTAAACTCTTTTTAAAAATGTATGCCGCTTTCCCTAATCTTGAGACCAAATGTTTTTTACGCAATTCTTTGGGATGCTATTGACATGCACAGTGATACACAGGGCTCTGTGTATCACTTGCAAGCCAATTCATTTTGTTGTTTGTAGAAATATTATACGCTATCAACCTCCGGTTTTCATAATAATCATACAGCTAACACAACAGTCTTCATATTTGTGCTTCTTAGGTTCAGTGCAAAGTCCTCATCGTTCACTACGTTCGACTGTGTCACAGTTCTGTCTTCACTTCTTACAGAAGTTCGCAATCATTAACATTTAATGAGTAACAACAGCTGAAACTTGAATGCTGAGCTCTTTCTATACTTCAACCTGTCGACTTTTCAAACGTTACCTTAAACCATTTTTGACGTCATCTTTGAACGTCACCAAGTCTTTGCTAAACGCAGAATCCTCATGCTGGAATTGTCTCATCTAAGCTGGCTTACAGCACCGCATTAATTGACACGTTGTTTTGACAATACATGCGCAATCTTTCGGTGGTTAGGTTGCTGCCCGGTATTTTACCTGGTCCTATTTAGCTGTGTGAGGCAGTTATCCTATAATGATTGTAATTATTATCCAAATCTCAGAATATGCATTGCTGTCCAACCTCGTTCATTTGCCGCTTCTCTTGTCATCTTCATTCCAGGGTTTCTGAATACATATCCACAAATTCAACAGGGTCCGGTTAGAATCTTGTAGGTGCCCACCTTGTTCATCTCGCAGAATTACACTGCTAACCTAAATTTCATTAATGTTCTATTGCAGAAGGTTGTTTGAATGATTTACAGTCATCTACTGAACTTCGAAAAATCTACTTACAGAAGAAACTCAATTTAAGTTGATTACATTCTTGTGCAGTTGTCGAGCGTTTGGTATCAGTTTTAGGAGAACAAGTTTCCACTGTATGATTTTCATAGAAATTCTGATCGAATTAGAACTAAAGGTCTCATAAACGATTACTGAATAACCGGTGTCTTAGTGGGCAGAAATCGGGTGTACAACATCTGTCAACCGACCGCGTGCACATTACTGGGACAAAATAGAAACTCAATTGTCCACAGTCCAATTTCTTCCAATATAGTGCAATAATTTGGGCAATCTCATATGCACATCTCTGAAAAACTACACGGCATTAAAGCTTGTTTTAGTGAACGATGACAAAAAAGTAAATGCGGAGGGACCATGATGTTTCAGTTAAGTGATGCAAAACATATTCACGATCTGTGCTAACGAAAAATCTGCACGTTGATGTACTCCAGCAAAATGATTTTAGCAAATCCCGGATGGATGAATTCGATACACATCGAGACAGAGATAAGTGCAGGAGGTATAGAATGCAAAAGGAAGCGCTGTTTGCGATGTTCTACAGATGACTGACTGTTTTCGAAAATATTTAGTAGTGTAACAATGGAAGTCGAGTGCAACGAACTGCAAAGTGAAGGTTGGTGGACAATGATAAGGGTTTTCAATTCTTTACGGAAAGGCGTGCAAAGGCCGTGGGTGACTAATAAGGCTAATTAGGAAGGATATAATTACACCAGGGAGCTTTGGTACAGCTGTGGGAGTGGACCATGTCTCAGCGACAACTACACTTTTCATTGACTTTCACGTTAAATCAAAAATGGCGAACACACAAGAGACATCTGTTTTGGAAAATTTTTCGTTCACTCAATTACCATTCAAGAAGGCTGTCAACACGTTATTTTTAACTTGGCGACGGAAGCAGACCATCCAACAGACAAACAGTGTGGCTACGTTGAGCTTACTTAGTCACACCGAGTCACTCATTTCCTCACACTGAGACGCAGATACTAGAGTTGTATATTTTGCATGGTATTCACCAGTTCCCTTATAGCTGCGGTGAAGTCTCTACTGGCAGAACTGATCGATCCCTACGCATATGGATGGAGGAAATCGCCCAAATATATCAAGAACTCAGTGTTTGGTGTAGCTTAGCGTGCTCCCACCAGATGGTGGAAGCTAGCCAAGCCGCCAGAAACCTGCTGAAGACTAGTCAGGTGATCGCTGCGTTAAACGATTTTCATGTGTCTATACCTTATTACAAGCCTGTTAACCTAAAGCCACCCGAAGTGGCGCTGGTCTGGAGTAACAAGTCAGTCCCCTCCGTGTAAGAGTTACTGATTTAACCCCTCGTCTGCCCTAGTTTTGACCAGTGACAAACTCGGGTATGCATGTAATTGGAATTGTGAACTCTGTTTGTTCACTTAATTTCTTTCAATAGTGTTATGAGTAGCAACTTACGATAACAGTGGTGTTAATATGTCGCGAACAGCTTTTTTGATCTCGTGAGTCAATCTCTTTGCAAGTTTATCAAGTTATTCTCTCAAGTTAGACAATTCCTCCTAATTCCTCGACGAAGAACCTGAATGTCTATCCAGAATGCAATAATTTGTTACTGTGATCTGTTTTGTAATCGGAAGTATCCATTGGTAGTACCACCGACCGGTTTGCACAGACTGACTTCAAGCGGACACTTGAAATCATCTAACATACAGTTACGGTTACTCATAAGTGACAAATGTGGTGGCGTCCTCGTTACTTACCGTCTATCTGAGGATATTTTGATGTGTTTTCAAGCAATTTTCCTACTGCAACAGGACAAGAAGACTTAAATTACAGAATATTAGGTTTTGTCATCTCTCAATGAAATACACATTTAGTGAATAAAATAGGTTTGTGAATAACAACAAAACCGGTTGATTCGTACTAGTGTGGCATGAGTTACTGAATAGTTCAAGTAAATACAAGTGTACCTCAACAGGCTATCAGTGATAACAAAATGAACGAATGCAAAACAGATGTTGAGGCGTTCACAGAAGCTACGCTGATTGAGGGAACGAACTCACAGGTACTCAGAGTGGTCACCCCGCTATTTCAAATTACCAGTGTCTGAGAAAAACGGAAACTGTCAAGTTACATTTAATTCACCGAAGTGTGCAAGAAACTACGACGATGGTCATTATATGACACAGCCGGAAACTTGAATGAAAGTTCCGTTTAGTATGATCAACTGAGAGGGCAAACAGAGAGAAGGGCAGACAAGTTTGCCCAAACTTTGGATTGTGATACAAGGTTGCTTGCTCAATTTAAACAACATGCGAGAAGTGACGCAAAATCGTTTGTGCACAAGGGTGAAATATCGTTATTGAGTAAAAAGTGGGAAACAGTCTAAGGTATTTTTATTACAGCGTGTTTGGGAAGAGCGAAAGCTTAATAATTGTGTCTTAACAAGTGATGTAAATGTTTGCGGTGAAAGCTGAATGAGAGAGTAAGATGACCGTTTTTGGACCTGAAGAAAACCAACGGAAAGATGTTGGTAGTCAGGCGTGATTCTTCGGTAGACGGACGGAGATACTTTGCTCTTTTTTTCACCTTGACCACCAGTGGTTGAGGGATCGGATGTGTGGCGAGTGGGCAGGATAAGTGCTTTAGAGATCTGTGGTTCAGCCACATGGTTATTGAGTTAGAACGGATGTTCACGACGCACATTGGGGTAGATCGGTTCAGATAAACAATATTCACAGTAACCTGTCTTCCGGAAAGCTTGATTGTGAAAGGTTTATCCGTTCTCGATATCAACTTGAAGAGACCATCTTAGGATGGTTGCAGTGGGTGCCGAACTGTGTCGCAACCGAGGAAGACATGAGAGCAAATTGTCAGGTTCATGCTGAAGTGTTGCAATCAGAAGTACAGTCAGATCACAGTTGCACAACACAATTCCATGTAGACATTACAGCGATGCGCGTAGTTTGACAAATCTAGTGAAGTTTGTGTACTCTGGTTGAAGAAAATCACTTAAATGACGCAGCCTTGTTCCGTAGACTACTTCAGCTTAGTGATATCTGATGTCTTCCTTAAGGAGGTGCTTGATACTTAGTAAGGCTAGTGATGAGCACTCAGTCTAACTATGACTTAACTGCAACACAAGCCATGCCTTCATTCAAAGGTGGAACAGTTCAACAACCTTATCAGTGGTCGGCCTGATTTGTTTCAGTCCAGAAAACGTGTTAAATTGCAGAAAAGGACCGTCTGAAATTTCGAACCCTTACACATAGTGACGAACAACGAAACGCCAAGATTTGTCAATCCATTGTTCGATTGACCTCGCGGCAACTGTCAAATGAAATAATACTGGGAGAAACTGCAAGTCATCGCACAAAAATGTTAACTTGAACAGAGATGTTTTTCCGTTTGATGGGGATCATAGTTCAACCAAATCAAAATAAACGTAGGAAAAACGTGCGTCTGGAATAGGGAAAGTCCCAGAAGAATTGTGACCGTGTACTCTACTTCTCTGACGATAGAAACTTGGCTTGGTCCACCAACACACAGGTTTGTTCTTTGAAGACCAAACGAAACATTAGCCGATCATTTCAACTGCAGCGTCGTCATAGGAGTGGGCAAGATATGCAAGTGGGTCGGCGACAAAGAGGAAGTAGAATTAGACATGGAATGCGTGCGGAAGTATCACACAAAATAATGGAACATTTAAGAATGCACGAGACTGTGGTGGAACCGGGAAAACCGGATGGGGATAGATGAAAGGTCAGCGCTACTTCTTGAGTACCAGCAATTCTGCCGTGCCATTTGTCTTACGGGTTAGAAACCGAGCGTACGTAACACCCAATGTGTCGAAGCTTTCTTCGATATACCGAATATCCGTTGTAATTTGCGACATCAAATCACGACAAGAAACAGTTATCCTGGCTAGCGTTAAAGGTGTAACTTAAAGATTTATTCTGTGCTGAAATTGTGAACTGGTTCTCCTCCGAAATGTGACGAGTGTTTAATAGGCTGCCAACAGCTCACAATCAGATGTGTCATACTTGGCTTGTGTGAGCGATAGCGTCTAGGGGTAAAATGAAACTGGCTGTAATTGACCGCCGCCACGCTGTTGAAGTATTGCGTCAACAACATGACTGGGTACACCGGCTGTAAAAATCGTGCAGAAAGCCGACTCCGGGTTTGAATGTACAACGACCGTTTTTCATCGATTAGTGCTTTCTTCATGTCATTCGACGCTTATGGTGCCTCAGGACCTAAACTAACTCCTCCTTTAGAACCGAGAAGTAGATTGTTTCGTGGTTTTGAAGGTAATGGGCAATGAGGAATGAATCAGCGGTATTAGGTAACAGTTTCGGTTAACATTTGAAACTCAGCAGTAGAATAATGGATGGGGTATTTCTGCAACGCATGCAACTTGATGTCTAGAAGCTTGATGCCACATGCATACAACAAAATGTTCAAACAATTCAGGGTAGGGGAATGGTGGAAACGTACCGTTCTAAATTGATAGACATACCTTACTCATTCAAATCCTCCAAAACAATACGAAGATGGGCTTTGTGTTCACACGGGGTGCGACTGGTGACCGAAGCACTGTTTAGGTAAACAATCAAAACGTGTACCATACATAACTTGATTCAAAGCGATCAGCTACATGAACTGCGTTGACAAGACCAATTGGCATTTGAAGAAGTTGGTACAGGCTAACTGCAGTTTTAATTGCAGTACCGGGAGTATCCTCTGTTGCTCCGGGAACATGGTATTTTGTACGCACCAAGCCGATCTTAGAAAGGAAGTATACCTAGAATGTTCGACCAAACAGATGTCTTGAATGAAGCGAATGGCTGACGTTGAGGTAGGACAGTATTGTTCAGAGCTGAGAAACGATTTCGCGGTCTCCATGCGTCCGGTTTTCCTCTGGGACCATAGGCAAAGGAGAATCTCTTGAACTTTCGGATGGACGGCTACTTCCTAGCTGAAGCACATGGTCATATTGAGGTTTGACAATTTTTGCCTTTCTGGAGAAAGACTTCTGATTCTGGTGGTTGTTTGTTGCCTTTAGTTACAATGGTGTGCCAAGTTGTTAACACACAGGTAAATTTGTCCACCACACTGAGCTATTCACGAGCAGTACGATATCCAAACTAATTCAGCGTCGGAACTGGACAGTAATCAGCTATGTATGGATATGATAGCACATAAGCTGTGCTCTGGTGGGTCCACGCTAAGGTCAGAATTATTGGCCTTGGTTGTTTCAGGTTGATATTTATTGGAGAGAGATCAACTATGTTCCCGTCGAGGCAAGAAAGGCAATGCGGCTCATTTTTGACTATAAACAAGAGTAAGACTGATTGTAGGACGTCCATTTGGGGGTGAGAATCATGGAATATTGTCACTATCGTTTGGGATCTTTGCGATTCTCGCAAATGCGAGTTGACGCCTCACACACATGGAATGTACTCGGATTATACGTTAGGATATTTACGGTTATTATTTTAGTACGCAGGCCAACATCACACGATTGTATCGCATAAATATGCCTCGAAATTACACACTTGACAAGTGTTTATGGTTGTCTACATGGAAAAATTAAACGGATAAAGCCAATAGGAATTTTATTGTTATTTTCTAACATTAAACTTCCTTCAGTGCGATCAGAGTTTGCCATCCACTATAAGTTCTTGAAGTTTTGCTGAGAGTGTTTCTTCAAACTTCTATAACACTGATGTATGGATGTTGTATACTTTCTGAAAGTTGTTTTCATTAACAAGAAAACTCCCGTTTGACAGTCAGCGATCACATCATTGACTATGCCGGACGGTTTATAGAATTTCAATAAGTGTGTGAAGCAAACGGGATGTGTTATTTGCCACCTACTGTGCGACGTGTGGAGGGAGAGAGTATCCAGTCACATAACGCCACAATGTATGCCACCCATACCAAGTCGCGTGAATTGTCTTAGAATCGACATCTATTTTAGAGCGATCGAAATGCGGCAACACCTTAACCACGAATAGGAATTCCTGCAATGAACTTGTTCTGGAGGTACAAAGGAATATCACGAGGTACGACTCTGTATCAGAGATAAGTGAGGATCTACAACAGTAAAATGCAATCGTAGCCCCATTGTCTCGGAATCCTTCCTCAGAGCGCTGTCAGTTGGGTGCAAAGATATACTCAAGCTAAACGTACAGTATATTCCCGAGCGTCGTTCAAGGTAGACTTACAGTCATGTACGGTTTGGCTTCTATTTTTGTTCGGTGACGTTCCAGAATATAAAAATTCGTGTTTCAAGTGCGAAATATTGACGTCAATGCTTGGGAAACCATGTCATTTTCAAATGGGCATACCGAATTTTTTGTGAGCCAATCTTAATGAAGTAGTTACCTTTCGAGAAGGAATGCATGTCGATATTTTAAAAACACCGGTGGGATTGGCTAAACCAGGGGCTGCTTTGGGATGCGAACAAATGTTTCAACAACTGGAATGAGGTCAACGTCACCTCGTATAGCGTGATAAACCACCATTTAGGATTAAAGCAATGTTGAGCTTAACAATATAACACAATAATGAGTGCAACTAAACACACAGTAAACAAAACGTAACACAAAGTGACTAATCAAACATTTGTCAGTCGTTTCTCATTCGTTGAGAAACCTCCTCAGCCTTGGTAATCATTGAGCCATACAACATTTGTACAGACTACAGTTTAGAAGTGTTTTGTGTGAGCGTGCTGTGCAGAGCGTACACTCAAACTCAGTAACAACCAAATTTACATATACTGTTTTGCGAACCATTCACGTTGAAAAGTTTGTCATCTGACCAAGTTGAGTGTTAACAGCAACTGCAACAAGTTCACTAATGATTGAAACTTTGATTACCGCATGGATCTTCTAACACAGCACAAACGAAAAACCGGACTGTGTCTCCTCTCGAAACGATCGGGCAACCTGATCATTGCTCATAGGCCAAAGTGGTTGAGCGTTCAGATTGGATAATCCGGTCGTGCCTAATATGCGGACAATGGCGCAGTGGTCAACACGGTTGCCTCGTGAAAGAGTGGCAGGAGTTCGAATTTCGGCCGTGGTAAGGATATGCACTACTGACGAGCTCTAATGAGAGCGAAACTCGAGTCTAGTGCTTCTCTTCGAAAGAGACTGGCTAGAAAGTCTATTTGAATGTGAGCGTTGCAATCAAACGTGAGTGATGGTCAACCAAATCCCCGACTACTCATCAGTAATTTGATATGAGATCACTATACTACGTTGGTGAAATCTCACCGAAAAATGATCAGGTCGGTTTCTGCGTTTGCTGGCAATGACTCACTAACAAGCTTGATGAAGTATTTTGATTGCTGATGCGTCTTTTTTCTAACACCTATGGTCACGTAAAAAATAAGCACGTAGGCACGGTGGCGTGATTTAACGTATTGAGTATAAACCCTGCTCCTGTTTGATCTCAAGGAGTGGTGGCTATATTGTCCAGGCAATCAAACACCTGTTTGACAGAACGTCAATGAGGAATTGACAGCAGTAGTTGCACGACCGATTGGCGATTAGTACGATTGCGCCGTCAATTAGATTTGTGAAGTGTAGGTTGGAAAGATGCGTATAAAGACAGCTCATTATGAAACTCGTGGGTATTCATTCCAGAGTGCAAAGTATGCAGTGGTGTAAATATAGGATTAATAAAACACATATATTTAGTGGGCAAACAGCGTATTATTATTCACTGTAATCCAAGGTATCACACTCCCACCAGTCAAACTGAACAGCCATGATTTCAGACCATGAGTAGTAAATACTTGCGGTTACGGTTTTGAGTAAACTATGCTGATGTGATTGCTGAGAATAATGCCGGATGAAAGAATGCTTGGCTGTCATCTTTTTTAGTTGAAAAAGGAACTTTGCTCATAAAATGAAGAGGGAGAGGATATGGATGTTGCACGCAATATATAGTAGTTTTTTATCTGTGCAGTTATCTCATTCGTTCGTTCTATGTTAACCATGTGTGGCTTGTTATTCAATTCAGAATAACTTCACATAACTCAATTTTACTCTTCGATACTGTTTTCTTGCCCTCAAGTCGGTAAGTTGTTTGAATTAATGAGCACCGTCAGTTATTCACTGTTACCACCTCCGAAAGTTTCTCACTTGCGGTTTTTCCTAATCTGGCATTGAAGATAGAATGAAACTGAGAGCATCAGCTTTATGGAGATGTTCTTCACTCTCATCCAAACTGCTAAATGTGTCTACTGTTCTGGCGTTATTCATGAATGTTTTGCGCGAGTCAACTCAGTATTTTAATATAAGTATAGGAGCCAACCAGTTGTCCGGAGATTAACGTTTTATTATTAAGCTCCCGAAATCGTTGCCGCGGTTAAAATTAAACGGAACGCGACCACGCTGGTATCATTTAAAAAGCGGTATACTAGAAGTAGTCTGAAGCAATCTGAGTTTCATTTCTCTCCATGATTTCATTACAACTCAAGAGATTAATGTGACCCGAAGTTCTAGCTATTTTACGAAGTAATCAGGCTGTGCTTATTCGGCGGTTTTCTTTGGTAGCCTTTTCTATCACTAAGTTCGGTTGCTACATTTTACACGACAGTTTTTAGGCCCCAACAATTCTGAAGCAGATTGTGATGTACGTGCGTGGTTAATCAATACATTGTTTGGATTTGGTGGTTCACTGTTCCTTGTAATATCCTCTGTGCTCCACATAGTGTAGAATTATATCAGTCAAAAACGAGAATTGAGAATTTTCGGAAGTTTGACTGGACAGATTACTCCCTCTGAATGAACTTCAGGGTCAATTTTCTGATCGAGGGGCAAAGCTGTTCTATTCATATCGTCTTTTCTCTTGGGGGGGGTTAAACTTTCACCTTGCCTGGACTAGGGATTATTCCGCTCGTTCGGCACACCCAGCCTAAGCATGATTTCGTCTGAGATTACCACACTGTACAGTTTACCAGTTCAGCTTACTTCTGTGAGTTTGTTATGGACTAATATGGACAACATTGTATGCCCTTGTGAACTAGTTTCTGTGAAAAATCTAACGTGGAAATGCGTTAGGTAAAATGTACGAGATTGCTTGATAACAGTCCATCTTTGTATGCAGTATACTTGTTGACCCAAATAATGGTTGTTTGTCTTTTGCACTTGCCAGGATTTCCCTTTTGATAAACTCCAATGCATGCAATGCAAACAATCTGCTTTAATCAAAATTGGTTGGTAACCCTTTGCTTGGCAAAAAAGACGGCCAACATCGTTCATTTCACTCTTCGCTTATGACAACCACAATGTTGCGAACTCGACTCCAAGTTTTAAATGAGTTATGCTACTGTTACAAATGCAACGAATCCTTGTCACCCCAAATAGCCTTATTTTTCGGAACAATCACTTTTGGTCTAATTTTGTGATCTGCTATTTATTCGCAACATTTTGTGATGGCAAACCATTTTTTTCAGGGTGGTCTGTACTGCTCTTCTGAAACTAAACAGGGTGTAATTACGCAACACTGGTAGACAACTAATGTAGACAGCCGCCTTCGATGTACCTCCTTTCACATTCGCCACCCCAGAAGAACAAGCTATGAAACCATTAAATATCGTTTCCACCTTCAGATTAGAAAGCGACAGATGGGGTCTTTGCTTGCGAATTAGACTAAACTTTCAACGAGCTGTCGCCATACAGAACAGAATGGTGTTACGCTTCCAGCTGAGCATGCCTCAGAAGATTGCTAACATGACTCAAAAATTTGACTCAGTTAGCAATGAGAGCTTTATCTGACTCAAGGATGCGGTTAACAATAGGTTGATAGCGGATTCTTACCAGTCCTGTGCGCAGTTGATGTACTGTGATTTAATTCATGCTAGTCAAGAAGAACGAAACGAGCGCTGACACTTTGGACAGTCATCAACGTCGAGAAACTCGAGGCGACAATTAGGCGCATGCGTGTGTATTTCATTGGAAATATCAACGAAGAACCTGACGTTATATTAGATGCAACGAATACACACATGCTTCATCTGTATCTTCGTATATCTTGTAAAGAGAACTGCCTGTAAACAATCCCGCCCCCCAAATACTTTCTGTGATAAAATCAATTTAGTCGAGTTAACATACAGTCAATCAATTTAACTGTGTTTACTCTTCGAAATGAACCTGAAAGTGTACGAAAGTATGATGTTGCACCGCATTATCTTTGTCCAAACTCTCCCCGTTGTATCTTATTAGTTGCACTATCCGGAACAAATAAGGAGTTAATCATTAAACACATACAAGAAATGTCATGTTTAAGACACTACAGAGGTGGTGCTAATTGACTAGGTGACTTTTTTAAAAAACCAACGGCATCTTTGACATCGCACTGATAATGACTTCTGGAAAACGTAGAAAACGTTCAGTTTCTCGTAAGAAAATGATTAGAAAGGCTAAATTCTTGCCAGTGTCATAAGACGTGTGCAGCAGATTTAGTACGAATGAAACAGTTTTGATGTCGTGTTTAACAGGTTATTGAAAAACGGAATGAGAATATTACAACTTGCTCGTAACGTCCTGTTATTCTCAATCCGGCCGTCATTATTGTTTTGTTTCGAGATCATGGTTTTACAGCCAGTTGAGTTCGCTCACACTGCTCTGAGTTGACTGTCGCAATTATACGTCCGATCGGACAAACTTTCTTTAACACTTCAAAGCAGCTATCCATGGTTATTGACTTCGTTGTCTTGACAGTGTGATAGAAGTAACTGTCTTGGCACCACGGAAATCACGTTGTGCAATGAAACGAATAATTGTTCATAGGCTGAAGGGACAAGATCGCCATTAAAAGCCAACTAAGTGTCAGCTTTCGTTAGGCTGCGTAGGATGAATTTCAAATCGCGCCACCGTAGATATTTACCCAGGATCGATGGACCTGCAATAGACCACGCTTATTTGTCATCTATGTCTGCAACGCAAATACCTTTGACTTTATCAGCAAGACCATGGTAATAATCTAATTGTTCACTAAAAAATTCTCACAGCTGGAATTATCAAACCCCAAGACTTCAGCGAGATATTATACTTCCATATATTTTAGAACGTGCGGCATTGCTCGGTCGTTGTTTGTATCATTGTAGAAATCGCCGAGAGAGTGCAAGTAGCATTCGAAGTGACAGTTGACCTCTGGTTCAACTCAGATTTGCACAATAAGGGCGTCTACCTGATTCGAGGAAATGTGATTCAATGAAACGTGAGAACTGGCCAGTGTTCTCTATGCATTTTGTAGACAGGTACTTGTTGCCGAAGCGACTTCAGCAACATAAAGTCCCCGATTTGTAAATGGTTTGCGGTGCACACAAGAATGTTCCTCTTTGAGATAAATGGGGCTAGCAACCGTGTGTCATCAATCAGAGACGTGAAGTGAAAGTCAGAGAACAGCTTGTGATACTTATTGATGGAGAACATGATCGCAAGATCCGACTTCTCAATCTGACCATAGTTTCTTTCAGCTGATTTCAAAGATGGAAATGCATGCACATTTGCCTTCTTGGATCCCTGGGGGTATAAATGGAGAATTATCCGGCCCATCACACGATTTGATGCATCTGTTGGGAAAACAGTGTCTAGCTCAGAGTGATAGCATGTTCATGAAAAGCCTGATTGAAACTGTAACTTGATTCCCTTAGAAGCCCATTCACATTCTGGTTATCAAGAGCAGGTTTGTTTTGTCTCCAAGAGCTTGTCCAAGGATGCCCAACTGCTGCGCATGCGAAGTATGAACACATCTAAGTGGCTGACAATACCGAGAGGTGAGCCGAATGTTGAAACGCCGACCAAAACCGGCATCCCTTTGAAGCTCTCTTTGTCAATACGGTCAGAGTGTTGGTCATTCTTGTGGAGGACAAGTTACAAGCATCTGATGCAAGGTATCGTGATGGATAGGGAAGTCATATTCATGGACAGCACTGAGAAGTTTATTCAGCCGTGTCGTAAGTCTATCAACCTCCGACTGCAGCACAGTGTCATCCCGTTATGCTGCTGCCCCTAGTGTACTGCTAGACATTGTGTCCTTGATCTGCTGGAAAATCGGTAGAGCATGTTTTAGCCAAATGGAAAGCTGTAAAACCAACACAGACAGTAGTACGCGTCGATTTTCAGGAGTTAATTGAAGCTCTCACAACTTTCACTTGAAAGCAAGCCCAGCCAAATCCAAGTTTTCGAAACAGATGCCATCATTTGTCTCTGCAGGTACATACTTTGCGAGAAAGAGCGAACAACGATATGTGTTTACCTCATTTTTGAGATTCATGACGATATGGAAGGCAGTGTTTATTTTCCTGGCTTCCACTATGGGCGCAGTTCTCGCCAAGTATTCGGCTGGTTGAAGCAGTCTACGTTATTGTAGTCGGTCTTACTCCTTGTTCACAATAGGCAGTGCGATAAACGGAACTGGTCACCTTGAACGCAATGATGGTCTGTAGTCCTGGCGTGAAGAAAGGCTGTCTTTTGTGTTCACGTAGCATAATAGGTTATCCTGGAAAACAGTGGCGTCCTTCTGATACAAAAATTCGATGGAATTCGTGCCAAATTGAGGAGGAACCGAGAGCTGGAGTATACAGCAACCAAAGGAATTGCGAAAATTTGCACCTAATCCATCAAGTCTGCGGTGCATATTGAGCATAAAAAACAACACATATCATCTCTTCTTTGAGCCTCAGGACACATTCGGTGTTCAAATTGGTTTGGAGGTTCAAAACGCCAGCGACTAGACAACTGTTCACCAAGTGAGCTTTGAGGCGGTCATGGCAATGTTAGCAGTGTCCAGCTGAAACCGGTTTGGGAGCTCAGAATTGGTCAGAGTGATATACTTCCGTTGTTATATGAAGTTGACTTCCAACGTGGTGCACACTGAATTTGAAATTGTGACACACTTCCTGGTTCCGGTAGCGCCTGGATGTTTGCTGAAAAACGTACTTTCCTGGATTAATTGTCCTTAGCGTCCTTGATTATAACATCTTTGGCATACGTTCGTCCTGGGTTAATAGTCGTACAAGATTCTAATCCCCACACTGCAACAAGTTTTGTGAGAAGTCTAATATAAATACTCAGGTTGAATTGATTCTGCAGAACGCGACCTTTCTGGCTCAATCATTTGCATCACATTTGTCGATTGTTCATCCTGAGAGCGGGTGATTACGCAGTTTCATTATCAAATTGAGCAACCTTTGGTACTCGACATCATAGAGGAAAACGCGTGGAACACGTGCGTAGTTATTGCACCTGGAAGCACTACACGACTTAACTGCACTTGTAGGTTGAAAATGAACCTGGAAGAAGAATCGAAGGCAAATCGCCTAAAAAGGTTCGGAGCAGACAGCATGATTGGCTTACGTTCAATCAGCATATCTAGACAAGTAGTGTGATTTGTATACTGTGACCGAAACAGGACATCAACCTCCAAATCGTAATGTCATTAAGTGAAATCCTAATTGAGATTCATTAAAGTTGAGTCGGGATTTATCGGTGATATCATGAGGATTGGAATTTTCAAATACATATTTTATTAAACGTGTGCTGAATGGCGCCCTTATTAGATTGAATTATCAAAGTCATTCTATCAAAACTACAGGATGGATCTCACGCACAGTTCCATGTGACTGGATAAACAGGGCGAGCGTGGTAGCTGACTTGAGTGCCCATCAAAATCTCCTGAACGACACCATTTTGTGTGGCGATGAGACCGCATCCAGTAAGGCACCCGTCAGAGTAATATTGCTTGTTCCGAGTGAATGAAAACATATGCCAATTTGAGGCTACGGTTTCCTCAGATCAACCTGAGGAGGGTTCGACAATGCGGTGAGACTTGAAGTTTGTCAGCAGTGATTGTTAACTCTCGGAAGACAGCTTTTGTGCACACGAAAGCAGGGAGTTTGTCCCTCCATTAGTAAACTTGTTTTGTCCATCAAATCTCCGGTTTACTATATAATGTTCTTCAGCACTGAGTTCAGAATATGGAGATAAACTGTATTCTATTACTAATACGTAGTGTGGCAGATTTGTGATTTTAAATGTGACCCAACTGTGAAAAGTCAGGGCTTCGGCTGGATTAGAACCAACGACAGACACAGCACGCCTCAACGCGGCAAGCGCTCTACTATCCCATTAGCCGCCCTAAAAATAACTCCCACGTGGTATCTCAACACAGCGTTTCTCACTAATTCCTTCGCGTCACTCAGGTACACAGGAAGCAAACTTTGGTACATTATCTCAAATTCCGTCTTCGGGTCTCAGTCGGTTGGAGCTTGTACACAAAACTCACATTCCCCTTTTCTCTATTCTGACTGTCAGTATTTTGGTAACGCTAATTTCACTAAGGTAACAAATCGAATGCGACCTAGCTGTCCATACACCAGACTCCTCACACATCAATTATGCTTTTTTGTCTCATTCTGAACTATCGTGTTAAAAGTAAGAAAGTTGATCTTCCACGTAAATCTTTAGAAACGACATGTTTTGAACGGATTAGCAAAAGGGGGTGCTTTTCCGAAAGTTGTCTGTACCGGATTGTCGTTCGATGATCGGGCGGATCGTGCGGGAACGACCGCAGACAGCTGTCAGAACCAAGAGGGGTCGAAAATATACGTGTACTGATGTCAGTAAGGAGATAGACAATCCGAATCAAGTAAACGACATTGTGCTTTAGTGCAAGTGACTGTCAAGTACGAATGACAGAGGAATAATATTGTCATACGACTGGTTGCGATTCAAGCGATCGTATCTGTGAGCGACAAATCTCGCAGTCTGAGTACGTACATAGACGTTAACGCGGTAAGTGACTAATCACACTGTTTCATAATCGACTGAGAGTAAAACGGTAAGACGAGTGATTTAGTGATGGGTGGGTCAAAGCACGCTGGGTTTGGGGCCCACAAGAATACGGCAGAAGAGAAAGTTAACCAACACACCCTTGCAAACAGATGGACAAAGGTAAGTCGTTGAACCAAGAAAAGATACACAATGGTGCTTAAAGAGTGTCTAAACAGGGGTTGATGCAGTCAACGCGATTATGCGGAAACAAAGATAGTTGTTGGATGTAGGTTAAAAACAGGCAAGTCGCACCATATGAAAATGTCATATTCTGAACAGGCTAGCCGTCAACGTGTCTGAAATCACTTAGTCGATATGTGTCGTTACAATGATTCCTCGGGATAACAGCACAAAACTTCGACTTTTAATTAAGTCCGATTTAATGTCAACTGAAGAATACGCATGTTTTCGTTAATCAATACTGACAGCTACAACTTTACTGGTGTGGTTTGTCAACTATGTAAATCGGTTAGCTGCGGAGTCAAATGCATCCTGCAGCACATTTTTACTAACCCTGCAGAAGAAGCTGAGTATTTCAACAGATTATAACAGATATACTCCTGGAATGCTGAGAAACACGGGATGCTGCTTGAATGTTTCTCGCTAGTAAGTTAGTGGGACTCATAAATGACTCAGTTCCGTTAGCGAACCGTACCAGGGAAGGTATCACGTGATCTTATAGTGGAAAATTTAAAAGCAAACAGACTTAAATGCGGTAGAATTATTGTCATCCAACATCACTGATTCTTTCAATCCGTAGGTCCGCATCATGTCGAATGTTAGATTTGGTTCCATACCATGATTCCGTCAATGTTTTGGACGCAAGTGTTTACTGGAAAATTACCTGATCTCAGGGCTTCTTGGACAAAAATACTGGCCAGTCACTGATAAGACCTTGTCTTGGTCATCGAAAGCTTCAAATTATTTGGGATTCCACAATGTGATTTGTATTATTTGGATTAGCTCACTCGATCATCTGAACTCTGTCCCACGGGAAAATTGCTGGATCGCCCTAAGCCAGTGGCTTTCACTCTTACGAAACACAGACGTAATATGGTCTGAGAGCAAAGAACGAAACAAAAACGTTACCGTAAACTTATGCAACATAACATAACCCGAGATGATCCCATTCCATATTAGTGTGCACGAAAACACAACTAAGAGCTTATGGAAATGTCCTAATCACTGCTTCCAGTTTTACTCGGGGCGTGGTGTCTTGCCAGATTTTGTTGTGACAAACTGATATGACAAGTCAAAAACGCTTTACGTCACGCTGATCACTTCTGACGAGTGTTTATACTTTTGTACAGAAGAAGCAAGACAAATGCCGAAACTTGTACGAGTGCATAATATCAAATGCATCGCAAAAAACATCACTCAAACATTCTAACATTTCTGTACTCTCTGGATCAGGCATCGGACATGTTCCATGATACTTATTTGAGAACTACTAGGAACTTTTCAAATGTATTTCAACGTTCTGTTCTGAAGACTGCATATACTGAAATTCAGTATTTACCAAAGCACCACCATAAGGGACTTCTCGTAAATTGCTACCTAAAAGGTTTTAAAAATTGCTACTTATCTTGATAATGTGAAATAGTTTTCAAACAGGATCATCTGAACGTAAAAAACATCAATAAATAAATTTCTAAAAGGCGGATGGGAATTGGCGAGCAATGCAATTGCTAAATAGAGAACTTGAATTTTTCCCTGAGTGCGCATCGCAAATGAAGGGTGATTGGCAGTTTTCGGGACCTGATTTGGTTAACAAAAGAAAGGCTAACGTAATAATTCCTGGCTTAGCGGTGGTTACCACTAACTATTGCCTGCGAATTAACTATTATCATGAACTACATATCATGTGTGCATTAAATGTAGCATGTACTACGTATATAGTATGTATGTTACTGGATATTCACCGGTCATATCCACTAGATATTTGTGTTGCTTATTAGGTGGATATATGCTTTTATGCGAAGTCGTACCACAGCAAACAAACATTCGTACACAATACTGCAAAAAATCTCGCGACTGCTAGCGGTTTTGTTGGTTTGTTCCCTCTCGCCTTCCTGATAGGATTGTAAGTAATAGGGTCAGCACAGTCCCTTAGCACGCTAGCCTGGCTACCGTGTCAGGGTAAATGAAAAGATCATACATTGTAGAAAGGGTTGGAAGTTCACTTGCATATTTATTGATCGGCATCGATATTTAAAACAAATATGCTTATCTGTTCATTCATCTGACGTGTCACGCCAAATGTAAAAGTTGTCAACATAACTTGTAGGTTCTGAAACTAAAAGGAAAGCAGCTCATATCGCTGGTTTGATTCGTCTGTAGTCGCACACTGACGTTCTGTTACATGTTGTCGCCCTAGATTTTTCCTGAAAAACAATACGTGAGGCAAGACTTGTGCAAAAATGCACGATAATCTGCAAAGTACACAACAACAGATTATTGTTTCAATGTCCACACTGACCAATGACAAACTGCAGTCTTTGACAACGTTGATTGGTTGACTCGTCCAGCCGAATGACAAGAAAGTGCCCTTGTTGGAAAACTGGGCAAATAGACAGTTATATTTGAATAACAGGATGCCACTCTCACACTACTGTTCCACCGATGATCACGGCTAGTTTCTCTGGCATCAGCGCTAAATGACAAGTGCCTAGGGATGAAAAACCTTCGGGAGAATGCTGGCTGAAAAATGAACTTTCTGAACCAGTCCATCGGTTCAATCCTAGCTTGGACCTTCTTTTTACTTACGTTGAGAGCGGATATTATTAAGAATGGCAAGGAAATCGATCTCACCCCTTCAGTAAGATTGGCAAACGTGTCCTCCACCAGTCATTTCCATTCTGTGCCGTCGACCGACTTTGATGGAGGGAATTTACGACATCAAACTTCTACAGGTAAGATAAATTCCGGAAAATAGTTCGGAGCGCTTCCACTTGTTTATTACAATTTGAAATGCGACTTTTATGTTACGTTTCTTAGCTAAGTGAATAGAGAATGGGTTGATAAGGAACTTATGAGGAGGACCACCTTAGCTTATTGACAGGATTATACAAATGTAACCAAAAATATGCTTGATAAGCAATCGGACATCTTGAATATTGTGCGAAGAAGGTTACTCGATTTCCACCCCAGCTACCACAATCAAATGAAAGCTGCAGCCGACTGATTTTGAAAGAAATGAGCCAGGTGTAAATGTTTTTGTTGAAACTCATTGAGCCGATCTATCTTTGGGGGAACGGAAAGTAAGTCTCAACTCTTGTATTTTTCGCATACTTCCAGCCGCCAATACAGACAAGATAGAATCTACACATTAAAACATCTAACCGCATTCGTTCAGTAATACTGCACGAATCGTTAGTTCATTTCGCATGGAAACAAACCGCATGTTAGCAGTAAACTCGGTGAGCCTTGATGGGGCTTAGTGAGTTCGGATGGGCTTGAGGAACTCACTGATTCCTCTTAAAAATGTTCAGTCTGCCGGTAGTTGTGCAAAGTTTCAGCTACTCACAAGCAGCACCTCACATAAGTTTGTTTGCAAACTTCAGTAGGAAATTTTGGCTGGAATGATTCAGGCAGTACAGGGAGAGCAAAGAGCGAACTCACGGCGACATACAACAACTAACCTGATTGTTTAATGAGCGATGCTAATAAATCGAACATGACCGTGGGTTAAACAATGATTTCACCCAGTTGTTGCATTGGTGTATCAACACAAGATATTGTGCGATAAACACCGGAAACTCCTACATCATTTGCAAGATGTCCGCAACAAGTTCAGTGCAAATGAAGCCAGACAGTTTGGGCGTCGTGGTTAACCTGTTATTGATAAATGGAATGGGCATAACACAACCTTACAAGCAAATGGTAACACTGCATTCTCTGGAGTTGTCTAAGCTTGGGCAGTGGTGTCGGCTGTGGGTGTTACATTCGAGTGTTAACAACGCTCATCCTGCGGTTTTATGTTCAGTATTGTTTGAAGTCCTTTTATACACCATTATTAACTTAACCATTTGAGAAAGCATTGAGGGGAAGTTTGAGTAGGAGGTCATAGAGCCTTTTGGTTACTTTGTTACTATCCACTATGGGGGTAGAACAGCCGCCATCAAGTAAGATATAACGAATTCCAAACTAACATGCTACCTGTCATCATAAGATACTTTTACATCGCGTTGCTGAAAAGAGATGAACCAGTGACTTCACTCGGTCCATCACTGGTCATACTCTTATCAAGCTTCGGTGAAGTAGTCTCATGGTCTTTGCTTTTTGAAATTACCTTCTGTTTGTTACATTGATGACGTTCAGGGTGAGGACTCACCAAGTTTCTGTGAGCAGCGCTTCACGCCAACAAAGGCTTGAAAGAAAATAGGTTTGTATTGCAAATTACATGTGGTGAATTTGGTGAGTAATATATGAATGAAACCAGGCGGAAGTCTATTGATAAATTTGTTGTTAATATTTTCGAGATGAGAAACTATTTATCTAACACAGAAAGTGAATGTGAGCCAATATGTTAGGGGTGAATTTTTAACCGACTGACGCTGAATAGTGAATCATTTGTACTACATTTGGCTAACAGAATCGAAACACAAGAAAGTCAATGAAGTGACTCAAAATCTGCGACAACCATTATTGAAGGATAAACACAAATGAACACGAATGAAACCTGGGCTACTGCTGGATGTGAATCAGTGTCAAGAGCGGTATGCCAATACGCCGCAACTGTCATAAGAAATGAGCAACCAAGTTAACTTTACAGTTCGAAACTGTCACACTTGCATTTTGTCACTCACCCGTGCTACTTTCTCGTGCATAGTTATTGTTGAATCAGTCTTGAATCGACTGCCACGGTGACTGCTTATGCAGTCCATAAGAACATCTCCCAGTGTCCACGTTTAGCAACGAAACTAGCCTAAATAACAAACTTCTTCATTAAAGTAAACTTCAGCGGCTGAACTGCTAGACACAAAACATGAAATAAATCATAGAGAGTAATGTTCCAGTATGAATTATTGAGAACATCATATGATTCGTGCTTTCAGTTTGCACTGTTGGAGCTAATACAAGAGCCCAATCGGTTCATGCTTTATATGTTCGTATGAGGATATACAACATATGAGGAAATGTGTATTAACCTGAACTTATGAACGGACTGAACAGTCACCTTGCTAGACACTAGAATATTTTGCCGAAATATTCTTAAAAATGTAGTGATTCAGCCTTCCGGTAGAGCTGACGAAAGTAACGTAGAAACATCCTAAACGCCTGAAAAAAATCCCACCCGACTCAGTCGCATGAAATTCATAAACACATGGGTGTTCAACCCTGTTGTATATATGATGGCCCTACACTTACTTTAGTGGAAGATGAAAAATTCGTGAAAATTTATGTAATACAAACGAAAATTAAGGAATTGCTGAGTGTGTTTCGATGGTCTTGCCTAGGTAATAATTAAGTTCAGGTAAATAACAGTCTTTCATGCTTTGAAGAGAACTCGTATGACAACTTGTAGTAACGTATCATACATCAACGGAATTAATATGGAAGTTAAAAACAAAACCAAAAATTGTGACTACATTGTCTAGATAAAAATCAGTGCTCGAGTAAACTAGTTGGCAGCCACTTGTTCCGTTGACCGCTCAACGCCCAGTCGGCAATTTACTCTATATTGAATGGTGGGATTGATTTTCAATTTATTGTTAGGTAATCATAGACCGGATTGGCAATAATCAATTAGCCGTACGATTATCGTGCAAGAAGAATTGATTTACAATGATACTGAGGATTAATTGGGCAGGACAAACCTCAGTCAGGCTCATTGGTCAGGTTTTCACGTTGTACCAAACTTGTCTAAAGCACGTATATAAAGTATCATTTATCTAAAGCTTTTGTTGTTCTAGCCTTGTGTGAAAATGGAACAAGTGACCGATTTGTGTGTGTGTGGTAGAAACACGGTGCGGTGTATTTGAATTATGAAATTCGGATTAAATCTGTGCAACACGTTGTCCCAAAAAGTTTACACGATATAAACAAATCCCAACGGGAGCTTTGAGTAGATCGATGATGTCAGCATATACACAAAAATTAAGTAGATATTTCAAATATGTTGCATATGAATCTATGGAAAAATTGAAGATTGAAGACAATAATTTGCACGGGTAATATACAACTAATACGCTAACTATGCTTTTGGTTTAGTTATACTGAACAATTCGTGTAGTACGATTTTTCTGGCAAAATCCCGAGTGCATTTTTGAACAGTTGGCAGATATTCCCACGCTTTAGTTCAGCGTATTCAACTCGCAATGACAAAAAATAGAAATCAATAGCATCCTGAATGAGGCACAAAATAATTGAGTTAAGTGCTATTTCCAATTGGTTTCAACAACCACATTCAAGTGTATCTCTCAGTTAATTTCTTTTGTAAAAAACCATTATACTCTTGTTTTGCTTTTGCTAGAGCTCAACAGTTCATATTATTGTCATGGTCAAATTTTGACTCTCGAGATGATCCGATAGTGTGAACATTCACTACACGCGATTAAGACTCGGGGTATAGATGAAAATATTGGGAATAAAGAAATATCTGACGAAGATGCATTTACCAAAAGTTCGTGATATGATTAACACCTCAGAAAGTTTACTAAAACAAGTGGTTTAAGAGTTGTATGTAACTTAATTAGTTTTGGACAGCACGGTAACCATCAACGCAATCACTGATCATTGGGGTGAGGAAAACAGTGTGTGTATTTTGACTTGCTGTAGTTGACGTGCATGTTATTTTACTGATCGGTAG
The DNA here is from genome assembly GCA_008508345.1 of Paragonimus westermani. Classification (NCBI taxonomy): domain Eukaryota; kingdom Metazoa; phylum Platyhelminthes; class Trematoda; order Plagiorchiida; family Troglotrematidae; genus Paragonimus; species Paragonimus westermani. The sequence continues at coordinate 79,303 of QNGE01002124.1, forward strand.
GGAGCCACTGGCGCTCAAGGGTTTGAATTCCCGTTCTGATTTTTCCGACGGGTTCGATACGAGGTCAGCAGTTGACTGATCAACAGGCTGCCATACGCGAATATGGTCCACATTGCAGAGCTCTGTTATAACAAGGGTGTACAATTCTAGAAGGCTATAAACACACTTAAGTGTAAATGTAGAATCGTGGATGATGTTCATTAAATTATGCATATGGATGCGAAGCCTCTAACCACAAGTGTGCCTGCTGGCCTAGTTCAGTCAGCCGCAAGAAAACACTCCTTTCGATAAAAATGGTCTAAACTCGATGAAAACTGATTTCATCCTATAGAAGAATGAATTCAGGTCTTAACTTTGGCCATGGGAACATAAGGACGCACTCTTTTCTGCAATCTACCCATGAAAGTACTAAAACACCGTCTGCTGCGCGTTAACAGACTATGGGGTGGGCCAGAGTCGATATAATGTCACAGGACGATGGCTAGTCCATACGAATGGCCGATGTCGACATCCCATGTGTGCTGGTCAGCTGTGTGGTCAACAGAATATTTCCTTACTTCGATGCTTGACTGATCTCGGTAAATATCTCATTTCATTTCAGTGAAACAAAACAGCCATCGATGAACACCACGCTTTTAATGGACGTGCATTTCCGAACCCCAAACGTAGTAGAACGCTCCTAGACAGTAGACACCAAACGCAAATCTTAACTAGTAGATGGCAGCTCACACTATGCGGATAACCGAGCCAAAAGAAGAAAGATTTTAGATGAGTATTTGCGCGGAATATCACCAACTCACCTGCATCAAGAACTGGCACTGAAGGCGAACTGAACAATTACGTGGACCATTGTGTATTCGCTAAAATGACGCAAACGCATTTTGAGGCTCTCGATTCTCTTAGTAGCACAAAGCACAGTAAGAGTAGAGATTATTGTGCCATAAACAATTCGAATCGATCTCACGAATGAAAGAACTTGACACTGTCGTCGACAGGTGGTAAAACTTGGATCGTCCGTCGGGTGCAACATGATGCTTTTGTGGTTACAGGCTTACTCAAGAGCTCCGTTGGCGGATGCTTGGCTGGGGCTTCAACAACATCTGGGGATTCATCTCCAGTCAAAGTCACGTTTCATCCATAACCTGTAAAGGGGGATTTTTAAGGCGGGCTAATGCTAAATAATGGGAAAGATTCCTGCAAGTTTCAATCGGATAATCATTTGACACGCCTGTCAAAAGATGGATACGGAAGAATCCGGTTTTTGTGATGTCCTACTGTGCATAAGGTTCTGAGGTGTTGTGAGTAGATCCATCTGTTGTAATGATTTCCATTTATAAAAGCCGGATGAATTTCCTGTTGGCGTTCAGATGGAACATCAGATAGTAGTATCCTTTTTGTTTCGGGTTGACTGAAAGCTATGTGGAGAAACTCACTAGTTGGAACAAACAATCTGTGCCAAAACGGTTCCTCATAAAAGTGTACATTTGCCAACTTGGAGGCTACAGTGGCACTACGGTCGGCCTTCCTGTGTTAACAGTGCAGGTATTATATTACTAGAAATGAAATTAGAATTCAACGTTATTTTGCTTACTTTAATTTACGTTAATAGACATTGTGCTTTCTAAACAACATTTCTAATTCACGCATTCATGTTTTTATTGGTTGTTGGTAATTTGCGCTTCAAGACGCAAAAAGTCGTAGACGAGGGTTTATGCAAACTTAACAACGTCACTGCTTTGTGGGACATAGAACCTACATGAAGACCAGCGATTATTCTAGATAAGCTATGATTAATATGAAAACAAAAGTTAATCTCAGGATGCTACGTAAAGTATGCCCACCACTAGTGGTTAGCTTAATACTGACGAAAGCACGAAAGTGAGAAAGGGCAGCCATAGTTCCGCAGAGACAGTCGATAGCCATCTGCAGGATTTCAAGCAATTTGGAATTTAAGATTTTTGTCTAGAAAGGGACAACAATGCGTTAAACTTCTGTGCCTTTTAATTACTATTTACCTTCGAGATCTTTGGCGATTGCAGCCTTTTATTGAGAGTGTTTAGTAACACACGGCAAGGCTTTGTCGAAGTGACCACTGTTAGTGCAATGAATGGAACTGACAGAGTCTTCAGTTTAATTAACATTATTATATTGGTGACTGCACATTGGCATTCACAGGGTTTTTACCATCTGCCAACTTGGTTTCTGGCGCCGTCACAGTTTTCGTCATTAATTTCTCCATAGCTCTGCAATCAGACTTCATCTACATCACTGTAGTTTACAAGTTTTTCTGAACTGATGGAGTATCACTAACCTCCATTCATATGGTAAAAATCGAATTTTTTGTGTCATATTTTAGCCTACGGTACATCAGTACATGTTGATTCGATTTTAATGTAAATTCGTTTTATTTCAGAGGCTATGAAAATTTTCAAAATACCCGCAAAGAAAAGCGTTTCTAGGTTAATTTGCTTTTGGAGTAAATGTCAGGTTTTATACCTTAAGGGTGTTAACTTAAATTGACCGCAATTCTCCAGATGGGTGCAGCTTAAAATGTAAAACGTCATCTAATGCTAAAACAGAATCGCGAATAATTTAAAATGTCACCGAAACGACACGTTGAAAATCCGCGATAACTCGCGAGAAAAAAATCGGATTTAGGTAACGTGGAAATTCGTCGATTGTAGTGCACAATCTGAGTGGTTTTGTCTGCCGTTTCTCCCCTAACAGGAATGGTGAATACTTCAGTCAAAGAAACTAGAAACCACTTCTAAGGTATCCAAGTACAAGTTATTTGCGTCGTGTTAGCTCTACGCGATTGTTCTTGCTGAGTGACTAGGTATAGCAGAAAAATGATTGCATGGTTATCAGTCGGTTTTATAAATAGACAGCCAATTCTAAAATGTAGCTCAAAATAACTGACACCAAATGAAAACCGAGCTGTGAAAGATAATGCCACCCATTCCAAACGTAACAGTGACTGCCTGAAACAAAGATGACTGGTCCGTGCATTTCCGCATAGGTGGCCAACGTGAAACAAACTTGAATGGCTCGTACGTAGGTGACTGCATGCAATTGGACAGCCGTGTGACTTTCACTATGGGATGGTCTTATTTCATTTTCTAACGCACAACTATTCTGATTTGAACGAACCCACAGTTTACTTAACTACGTCGTTCATGTTAAGACAGCCGTGTTCAACCTTCGGTAAAACATGATAACGCAGAATAACGAGTTTTCACAGAAACTTACAGGTCGTTACAGGTCGCATTGCACCAATTACCCAATGAGGTCATTTCAGTACGTCTTACAATGAGTGTGACGCGGTAAGAGTTCGTTTCGCAGCGTGTTTGGAAAAGACAAGCTAGGTTTCACCCGAAGGTATTTTTGTAAACGTGAAGAGATGCCGGTAGCGAGTAACTTACCTGCGAGTTAGTTGTACCATGTTTCTCTAACCTAACTGGTCCATAGATCAGTGTGAATGTTACCAGCACCTACTGGATACAAGTGTTGGACAAGCGACAGCATTTACGAAACTCAATGCCTGCTTTCGAAATATTTTACCCACCGAAGATCTACTACTCATACTACCTTATATTCTAGGGGGCTTAGTTGTTATCATCACCAAAACTTGACATGAAATGGTTCAATCCAATTGACAGGCTTTTATCAGTAGGTGAAAAATAATCAGCCGCATTCTCGTATCACTGTTATCCGTATCCAACGAAAAATGACTACTGCCACCGAAAGAACGTTAGCAATGGACGAGTGATGTCAACCACATGCGTAGAAAAAGTAGCTTTTTTTCATTCTTACATGCTGCTGTTTTCTGCGTCAATTGTGAATATGAGGTGATGCACGGAATTTTTTCTACCCGCTTCAACTGTTTATTGAATTTATATCGTGTAGTTTAGCTGTGTGAGTGTTAAGTAATATCATGAGCGTAGGACCATGAGGTTTGGCATTGCGTGCAACTCCGGGAAGAAACATGGGGTTACTCGGAGGAACTAGACGGTTCAAAGCAACTAGGAAGTTATCCTCAGGTTTGTGGGTAAGCACTGGTTCACCTTTCTAAAAGTAACAACGAATTGACAACTGGTGGTATTGGTACGCATTGTAGTTGATGCAAACACAGGTTGTTTACTTCTTATAATTACCTTAATTCGTCTGTTCAACCACTATTGTCATTGACTTGCACCAAATGAGGGTCTTTACTGCGCTATCGGTTGTGCCGAAGGTCAGCGAACTACATCCAACATGAAGACAAAGTGGAATGAAAAAGAATTAAAACAACCCCAATCATCGTCAAAAACTGGGATAGAAAAGCATGATCAGTCCTCAGTCTGAACAATACCGCCCACTTAATTCTGTTGTTCCTATCAAAGACAGGTTTAGCGGAGTGTAAATAATTGAGGCTACTGTCGTTGGAGTCAAGTGTTCTGTTTTATGGGTACCGACATTACAAAAATACTGACCTATTCTCAGTTATTGCCAGCCGTTTGCTAACCGGACGGTTAGGGTATGCCCAGCAAGGCACCTCGTACTTAGTATTGCTGGGAGTTAATTGCACCATTTTTAACACAGTAATAACGTAAGATCTCAATGTCAGTTTATACCAAATTCACTTGCGTACGTTAACATACGCAATCTTCATAACCGTCAAAACACCGGTGAGTGTGCTAATGAATGTTTACACTCTTCCGGGAGTAGCTTTTACGAATGACATATCAGAATGCAACCTTACTGTCGTGAGTTGTGTTAAATTGACAACAAATTCCTTTATTCATGTATATCAAGGGCACGGAATAGCGTGACCTTTTCTCACTGTTTTTCAAACGAAAATTGAGGACACTTATACACCTCACGACAAAACCATACAACAACAAACTCGAATACCGTGCGTCACGCAGTGTTCATTATTCCCACCTATCTGAGTGACCTGAATGCACGCCAGAATGATACTTAGTTTACCGACCCTTTTGTTTTTCGCGAGTTACTGTAAAAAAATCACATTTATGACCACCTGAACGTTGCACACGCATTTTGGTAGAGCCTTACGATACTCTTCGTTTTGAGTGACAGTCTATCAATTTGGCGTTTTCTACCAATGATTAAGAATGTTTCATATTCAGATCACTCGATTCACACTCACAGGCACTTATCAATTCGGACCTGGAACTGTAGTCCCTAGTGTTCTGTAACGCGTGTTGAGCGATTGTTCTGCGATCATCAGTAATCGACTTGAAACAGCAACGAAATATTAGCCGGTATAATGGGCTTATCTTGTAAAGTAATTAGTGAAAAGAAGGCATCAAGTTATGTTGAGGGGATTTGCTACAACCTGCATTTTTCTTTCTGTACTTAACTATGCAGCTATATAAGTTGTTTACAGTAAACTAGACTGTCAAATATTCAAATTGTCCTGCGGATTCGTTCAGTTCTTGAAATGTTTGCAAAACATACGTTGAAACCCACGTCATCAGTCGTATTAATGAAACACATCAAACTTTTACACGCAAGTCAAGGCCACAAAGTTCGTGCAAAATATCTTCCCTTCTATTTCTAACGCTCATATTCTGTCTAAGACATTCGGAATGAATGAAACTCCACTTAATTCCAGAAACATGGAAGGTGCTCGAGCGAACTGAAGTTCACAGCTTTCGATGATGCGGGAGATATATTCGGGCAATGTCATTTGCGCAATACTTGTGAGGTTGTGTAGGGTACCATATATGTTAAACATCGAAAGATTGTTTAACGCCTCTTAAGCGCATGTGGCTAGCGTCAGAGGTCACACTTCTTCACCGATGTTCTCTCGAGGAAATGGGCCTCGTTGGAACCGACTGGCAACACACCTTGCTATCTAATATCGATTGGGAGTAGTGAAGCTAATTATGCTTAACAATCGAATTAATGGTATTTTCAACTTCTGTACCTTTCATTTCCCACGGCATAAAGCAAATATTATTTATCGACTCCCGCTAATTTTCGATTGAAACCATGAGGACTTTTCGTACACTTCGGACTATCGATCCATCCAGTTAAGCTAGCATCTTGGTATATACAGACTCATGGGTTAGCAATTGTTCTCATTAAACAATGGTATCTCCAAGACGTGTTTGCCGGATTGTTCATGAGTGTATTTGTTTTACGGGTAGTCTTATGCGAAAGTAAACAAAAAACTTCAATTGAGGAAAGAAATGGTGAGGTGTGGATTAACCGTAGCATCAATATCTTCACACCATCCACAGAGCTTACATTCATATCCGTAAGTTGTATAATATACTGGAAACCACAGCCACTGCTACATTAGCACAGCATCATAATGAATTTTTTCAACGAGTGCTATTCGGCACTCACTTGAAAACATTGAAATCATTAATGAAACAGACGTTTATTCAGTGACACTGGGGATAATACCGATATAACCAACGTCACCTCTCTTTTGGCGCATATGAAATTTATTGCTGGACTTTGCACTTTTTATATCGGATGTACTAAATGGTACCTATGATGAAGCATGTTTCACCCTTGCTAATCTTACTATGAAACTCTTCCCACTATGTCTACGGCAGTTAGATCTCCAGAGTTCCTAGAGGCTACATAAAAACTTTTCACCTTCAGGCCTTTCACATTGTTTTCGGATCTTAATCTAATCTACGTCTGAAAACCCACCGGCAATTCCTAATCTAAAGCGGAGTTGTTGCTTATTAATATTGTTCAGAGATGGATCATTAGATGAGCAATGAGGCTGAAAGAAATTCACTATTTAGAACCAATTATCAATGCTTTGTGAACTTTTTAGAAAAAGCGTCCTTCTTACACACCAGACATCAAAAAACCTTTCTCACTGAACAACAGTGAACCCTTGAGGAGCCACTAACTGAAACTGAATTATGGATCGAGCGGTTTATTGTTCAGAGAAAAGTGTTCCACAGTTATGGGAGATTTACACTGGAAAACATTATTAAACGCTATGGTAGTGATCTACTTGTTTGGATGATTCAAAACATCATTTAGTCGGCACGTATATGATAAACTACCTGTTTTGTAAGTTCTCTAGCCACCATCCTAGCCCAAATTTACGGGCTATTAAAATTACATATTTGGTGAATTGTTCGACTGGCAATAAAAATTCTCGCAAACAAATTCAGCTAGTTTCAACCAACAAATCTGTACGAACTGGTAAGCTGTGTGACAACCTACAATGTAAGTTTTTGTGGTTGATAATTGTTATCCAAGTCTCACATGTCCGACAAACGTGGTCCAGGTCAAACGAAACACCCCTGAGGCAGGTGCTAAATATTTGCAGTTGTGAAATAACGATTAAAAGCAAAATATTAATGATTTCATTCGTTTTTGAAATGTAGGATGTTTAGAATCGATTGAGTACAGATAATTGACGTTATGCTTTGCTTATTCTTAGTTTATATATAAAAGCATTACTTGGTTTAATTATTTGACTTAGTGCATGTTCCAAGTTTAGTATAGGTTTTGAAAACGTTGATGACATCAGAATATGGGCTTATTCCAGTGGGCAAGCTGAGAAGTTTCGCTGAATTTTAGATTATAAACAGTTACTTTCAGGGAGGTGTAGTTTGGTCAACTGCAAATTGTTTATTCGCATCAAACACTGGTTAACTCAGACTATTAGCAATTTATCGTTAACAAAATGAACGTTAGAGAAATCAAGCGATGAAATAACCATTAGTGTCAGGAGTGAAACGGTATTAAAAAAGATTTTTGACTTTTGTTTTTCAAGTTTACTAGCTCGGGAAATAATGTTCGGTAACAGTTCTGCAAGAATGTTTTGGTTTGATCATAGGACTAAACCGGCTGCGCACTGATGTCAATTCAAGGTTAGGCTTGGCCACTGCATGTATTGTGCAGACTTTCAAACTCGTGAGCTCAGTGGACACAGAAGGACAGCGAACGGTTTCCTTTTGAGATGGCCGGTCTTTATTCGAAATGATTATTCAGTTTTTCACCTGTGGTCTCTGAGAATTGTGATAGGCCTTTCTAGTTGCGTATCGTTTTGCTTTCCAGCAATCAGTAATTCGTCCCAGACATGGATGGTAATTGGACACAGTAAGGTGTGAGATAGTATATACCTGTGTGAACGGGATTTCATTCCACATGATAGTCGAAAACGTACGCGCTCAAAACCGGAATAACCACAGCGATTTCTCAGTATGAAACTCGCAAAAAAATCAGGTTTAGCGGTGCTATATTCAGACTCGTCCATGTAAGATGTGAAATCAGAATGTGTAACAATCCACTTCACCGACAAAGTTCAGATTAACAAATGTAACGCTATACTTTGAACATTGTGTTCGGTATGCACAAAACTTCTACGTATTCTTCCATTCATTCATGATTGGAAAATGAAACACCGAACCCTCTCCTGTGCAACCAGTGCATGTATATGTGTTCGTAGTTGGCTTTTAACCACTGGTATAATGTCATCAAGCACAACGTGTTCATTAACTCATTGAAAAGGGAGCAAAAGTGTGATCCATGAGAAATTTAATCTATGCACTCTCCCAACCAGCTTTCTGATAAACGGATTTTCGATGTCAAGATCAAAATTGATTTTTTGTTAAGCTTTTACATATTGATGGAATTTTGTGACAAATCAACTACGTTGTCTCTCATAAGTCAGGCTCTGATAAGTTATTGTAAACAAAAACAGCATGTCTACCTGTGTTTTCCAATTTTTGTGAGACTCAGTTCTAGAGTAGGGGTGTACTGATATATGTGAATATATGTTCAACATCAAGCATAGTTGGTTGCTTTCACACAATTCGTCTAGCCATCTTTTTTCTTGAAGTGATTTTGCCGTCAAAAGCTGAATATCTTGCGCTCTTTGGAATCTATGATTTTGTTAAACGTGTTCAGGAAGATTTGAGTGCTGACTGATATTTAACTTTTAAGTCGAATTAGCTGGAGGATCTCGTGTTTTATTACAGCTCCGTATTTCAAATAGACCTGCGAACCAGCGTGTTTCGGAAGGAAACACCTGACCAGCATTTTACTCTTGTTCATAACTCTGTACCAATATAGCATGTCTCAATGATCGAAGTTAATGCGCCAGTTCAAGTTGTGATGAGGCACACATGCTGAAGATCACACACTTTTTGCACTCAAGCAGGTCACTGTTAACTTTAAACAAATATAGCATGCGAATAAAGTTCAGGAAACGCAAATAACTATGAGATTCAAGCACTTGGTAGAAGGTCGAGTGAAGGTACATATATTTCCGCTCTGTGACGGTAATTCGATCACATGGCAATAAGATATAGGAGTTTATTTTATACGTAGTTGTACCCAGAATCGTGAGAAAAAAGTGAGAAACTTCGAAATTCTTTTGAAACTATATTCACCATTTCTCGTAACTTTTCCAACAAGTCGTTCTCATGAGATATTTTCAAATGCTAGAGGGTTATAAAATGTGGTTATCAGTGATTTTTTCTCGATTGTACAACCACTGGTTCGTTTTAATGGTACTGAATTTGAGTTATGCATCCGGTCATTTTACAATTCATCGACAGCTTAATTATATCATACAAATGAATCATTAAGAAACAGCACCTCTGAAAGTCGCTTGGAGAACTTGATAACACAGTTAGAAAATAATCTACGCCCAACTGGAAACATTTCAATACAGCGAACTCTCACAAAATTGCTATCTTACTCTTGTACCACTCAGTGATACTCGTACCCCAGCATTCACACGGGGATAACGAAAACGGAATGAGTGAGAACTACCTGATGTAGGCAACACTGCCCCGGGCGCACGTAAGAAAGCATGTGGGCAACAGCAATTAATTAGAACATTTAGTGGACATATGTTGGGTTAGGCTCAGATTTGCTATCAGAGGCTGGAAAACGTACTCATACTAAATCAAAAATAGATTGTTTTCTGATCGATTGCCCACCTAGATAGTATATAATTAAATGAGTAACCAGTTAACAACCACAGGGGTTTGCATCGTCAGAAATTCTCAATTCTATTTAACCATCTGCAACTGTATATTTTTGGTGTGATGAAAAAGGGAAGATTGCTAGGAGAGTCAACGGTTGCCCATAAAATCACATGGTGTGCGAAGTGACATCACCATAAATTCAAACCTAGTTGTAAACATAATTCAGCGTAAACGTTGGCTGGCAGTAGCACGTAACCAATCATCCGTCGGTAAATCCAGAGGAAAACCTGTGGGCTTCTAGGTGTTCATTAGGGCGCTTACTATCTTTCGGACCTAACGGAAGTCATTAGTGTCTACTAAAATCAATCTGAATACTACGACAGGTGAACACAAGATTTTGAACTCGGTAACTAGTTCTTGTAACGATTACCACCCCTGTTTAATATGCATAGTTGTCTTGCATGAAACTAGTAGTCACTCGCCAAGACAGATCCGGAACCTGGGAACCTGGATTGAACTGTTAACTTCAGATAAGGGGCAGTGTAAGTGACAAAAATTTCACTTATTTTAAAACACATGACTTGGCACGATTAAACCGTTGCTTGCTTCACATAACGTACAAATTCAAAACTTTTGGTCTGTCACTTGATAAATGTTTGAGCCGATGTGTTTAACGGAGTGTCTTTCCATGATCTTCCAGTTTCAGTGTGAAAAACAACAACAGCGATTTGCTTTATGCACACTCCATACAAAGAGGTGATTATCCGGTGAAAATTGTGATTATACGAAACACTGAACAAGAGCACACATAGGAAACCTAATCTCGATTATGATGCAGTCCGAAGTGTAAACAATGGCTAGACACTACTTTGCGTTCAGCGTCATATGATGGACTTCCAAACCATTTTAATTTTCTTGTTGGTCAACTTTAAACACTTCCTTGACCGGTCATTACCAAGGTAGTTTGGTTGTATTGTGAGATAGCACTCGTGAGGGTAAAAGAGAGCAACGGCTGTGCGGTAAACAATTCTACAGTTACCTAAATTAGTGAGCGATTTGAAACGAATAATTGTTTAATATTGAAGGTGTTGTGAGAAGTGAACTTCGATTTGACTGAGATGGAGTGTATCCAGTTTACTTTGGCGCACGATTTGTAATATCCCGCTCTGAAAATCTGCCTCGAAGGGCATTACAATAGTAGAAATTCAACATCGTTCGGTCTCATCAGGTCTGTTTAGCATCGACAGGACCAGGTGAACCAACCCAGGAGGTGTGCAGCAAGTCGTATTTGGTCGGTTGTTTTGAGGAATGAGAAATGTTCTGTAGGTGGAATATTCTTTCGTAAAAACCAAACATCAGAACAGCAAGCAACACGCACATATGAGACTTTTCGGTGGTGTGAGCAAGAACGATGATTCCTAACGTACACCAACAAACTAACATTTATCTGGTAAAAACTGTTGAAATTTCGAATCGAACCAGCAACTCTTTGGTTATAAGTCGAAATTCTTATCCGCCTGACCACCAGTTCTGTGATCACTACGTGTGACAGAGCAGTTTGTATGTAATTGAGTTGTAACTTGTTTTCGTTGAAAAAAAAATTATGATCTTAGTGACAGCGTGTTTCTGTACGGAGCATCTGGTGAGCTTGGATACCCAATCATCACCGAACAAACTAGCTCTGTGTACAGTGAAGCCAGCTAAGATGATCGAACAATGCGTCTGATGAGCAGTAAGTCACAATAGTTTGGGTGAGCCACTTGTGTTCAATGAGATGAACAAACAAATGCACAAAAATCTACTACACACTTCCAAAATCTTCGTACTGACTGTTCACAGTACCGAAATCAACGTCGCAACGTATGCTGTGTGATTTTTGTCATGTGTTTCTCTAGGGAACGATTATGCAGTAGGTCTGTTCCCTCAATTTTCTCTAGTTTGTTTCCAGCAAACATAATTTTCATAAACACAATGTGATATAGTTTCACCCAACCGTCTTGTCTTCGTTTTACTGTCGACTAGTAACTTCTCTTAATTTTAGTTGGTCTGATAAATAAGCCTATTGAACTAACAAGAAAACCTGATGAATCTGATCTGTTTGTTAAAAAATGTTCACTTTCCAGTTGCCGTTATTACCCAATTTGGCAACCAAATTTTCTACAAGTTAGCAAATATAGAAACATCATTTAAGAGATTCGTAGACCATCTCACAACAATTCAAAATATCTCCAAAAGTCAAATCAGAACTATTGTTTTTAATACAATCTACAATTTGGAAATATTCTCAGAATTCCTTCAACGATTCAGGGCACTTGTTTCTGCTCGTAATAGATGGTGCCCTGCGTAGTTTCAGCACACAGTGATCTACGTGTACCCTGAGAGCACCTCTATAGGAAGATAGTATAGTTGAACGGCTGATGTTAATAGATTTGAGAAAAATATCATTTTGTGCAAATACTACTAAATATTTTTAGTTTCATATGAGAAACGATATAAGTATGCATGCTTACGGTTGTCGATAGCAATGTGCACGTCACAGCCAGGCTGGTTGAGTCGAAGAAGGGAACATATTTGTAGAGTCATTGGCTGGAGTTAACACCATCTTTACCGCGTCTCTTTGCGAGATAGTCGGACAATTGATATATTGCCGGCATGACGAATGTGGTTGGGCGTTCACATAAGGTAACCCGGTGATGTCTAATGTGAGATCACTGGTGAAATGGACAACATGACTGCTTCACGAAAACGTGGCCGGAGTTCAAATACCGGCCGCGGCAAGGGTTTGCACTACTGACGAGCTCTAACGAAAGTGACACTCGAGTCTAGTGCCTCTTTTTGGAAGTGGAAGAGTGGAAAGTCCATGGGAGTGCAACAGATGCGATCAATATGGGTGATGTTCAATCTTAGTGAAAAACAAAATCCCCTACTACTTCTCAATAATCAAAACACAACTGAACAAATTAATGATATTTGTGATTCCAACTTGGGGAAGAGCCCTTGTCGAGGGGTCACTGCTTGGAGTTAACAGAACAATTACTGTGTTTCCTCTCGAGACGATCGGGCAACCTGATCATTACTCACAAATGAAAGTGGCCAGCTGTTCAGATATGATCATTCGGTTTTGCCTAGTATGAGGCAAATTTCGAAGTGAGTGAGATGGTTACCCAATGAAAACGTAATCCGACTTCTTGTTCAAGCTGTGGCAAGTATGTGGGATACTGACGAGCTGTAACAAGGATAAAACTTGAGTCTGGCACTTCTTTTCGAGACGGGTTGATACAAAAACCCACTGAAATTTCAGGGCTGCGATCAACTATGACCGATGTTCAGTTTTTTTGCGGGCACGTTAAACGTTTATGAATTGCATACAGTTTTGAAGAAGTAGGTAATCTACATAAACCTTGTGTTGTACACAACCTAAGGAAGACGACCGTTTTAGTTATGGAAATCACGTGTATACAGACCGCATGAAAGATAACAGTTGCAAATCGGTCGAGGGCCGGCTAGTCGTCAAACTTCCACGACACTTTGGTATATTTTTTTCTTCTTGATGTACTGACTGCGAACCGGGTTGTCATTTACGGTAGGCAGTTCTTTTCGTGATTTTGGGAAATTTCGTTTGATAGTTCTCGAATTCCAAAAACAAGCATGTCAAACTGCGGATATTGGAAATAAGCACGTCAGGGATTACACAGATGAACGATCATTTAATTTTTTTCTAATAGAATAATAGTAAACTTTCGGTTAGTTAGCATTTGCACAAGGGGAATTAATTCCTATTGTATCAACCGATAAACCAAAACACAACGTGTTTCTGGCGTTGTTTGGTGGGATCGCGTCGGGTCAGGCCACACACCAAGTCCTCGATAGACTTGGACACGTATTCCTTCACTTGAAGGCACAGTAATCGGTCAGTTCTACAAACGTGAACGTCACCGTAGCTACAGGTGAACTGGTAGATACAGTGCGAAGTGGAGAGCTCTGGCGTTCGCATCTTGATGTGAGGAAGGGTGAGTGACTTGTTGCGACTGAGTAACCGCAGTGTAGCTACACTCTACGTCTGTTGAATGGTCTGCATCAGTCGTCGCATTAGAAACGACATATTACTATCTCCTTTGCTTGGTAACTGCACGTACATCGTTTTTTCAGGACAGATGTTTCTTGTGGGTTTATTACTTTCGGCTTGCTGCGAAAGTCAATGAAACCCAGTAGATAATCGTTGGAGATCAGGGTCTCACGAATAAACTTCAACTTTGTGTCTAGTGCATCACCCGCATATATAGTTCGCGTTCTGTTAAACAGACAACGAACCAATGATCGTTTCTCGTATAGGTGAGAAACTGTTGAAAATCAAAGATTGTCCTCCCCAGGTAGATCTACGACGTACCGATCTACAAATCGTGCCATATTTCGGTTGCTTGACGCCGATGTCCAGAAAGGCGGGCGTGTTTTTCTTTTCAAACTCAGAAGATAACTTCAGGTTCCGGGGTGAAGATTTCAGTAGATCCAATAGTTTACTTATTGTCTGTTTTTCTTCTGTGAATACTACTATGTCGTCAACATGTTGACGACAAAGCGGGATGTCATAAGGTGTATTTGCGAGGCGGAGCTCAATCACAGACGTGAATAATTCAGCAAAAACCGTTCCTAACGCGATACCCATCGCGACCCCGTCTATTTGCTTAAATTCCATGTTTTAAAAATAAAGTGTGGTATTTTCAGTACACATCAATGGGAAGGCTCCGAGATATTGATTAGGACATGCAGCATTATGTTATGAGCCAGTGCAAAGTCAGAGATGAAGTCGACCGTCTCCCTAATAACACGTTTGTGAAGAGCGAATTTACATCAAGAGAGCATACAAATGTCCTCTTCAAGTCGGCAGTATCTGGAATTCTACACATCTCAAAAGCGTCTTTCAGACAAAATTTGGAAGTGAGTATGTGAACTGGCTGTAAAGCATCCACTAACCACCTGGCCTACTACAATGTGGCATATAAGTCAATGCAGTATAACTTGGTCGCTCCTGTCCATAATCTCCATTATTTCCTGTAGTTGCTCCGACCGCTCCATCCATCGCAATGTCTGAACATAAAATGTCGGAAGCACAATCTCGCTTGGATTTTAATTCCTGATTTGGGAAACTGGAGGAACACAGACTGACATACGTGCCTGCTCTGAATGTATCAAGTGATCTACACTTCCAAGACTTTAAAGGGGCCCTGGACATCAAAGGGTCCGTGTGGATTAGTTCGCACACAAACACACATGGTTTGCAGAGTCTGGCTGCAAAACTACGACCGTCAATGACCCCCACTCTGTCAGCTCTAAACACAACATGACAGACGCTACAGATTATTCGGAATATTCATTTAAATGACTGAATGTTAATCAGGGTGAAGTGTGTTACGCTAGAAGTGTTTTTTCACTCTACTGTAAACATGTTCCTAAAACGGCATCATGATGATTAAGTCGTGGTTCTGACTATACCACCTGACTGATACGAACACTGTGTTGTTTTTGTTGCTGAAAAAGCCAGTCAAATCCCCGTTGCCAAGAGTACGAGTTCGGCCCCTTAATTGTACACTGTTACCAGCAAAATGACAGAAACATGCATGACTGAACTCAGAATAAATTAGTTTAACTGCAGAGCCCAAGCAAAGTGCATTGTGATACACTATCATAAGGAATGCACTCGCAATTTTCTGCATGTACCAGACTGAACGAGTAAACTGCAGATTCTAGAACCATCTTTGTACGTCGTGCACTAATTTTGGTGTACTCGACCTTTTGGCACATTCACAAAAATGGGCTGTATACTACTAACTGTTCAACTTGCACACTTCAAACATGAACATCGTATAACTCGTACCCTTAACTTCATTAAACCACTTCAACCGAAAGTCACCGATTTCGGACTATCATGTCGTCATTTCATCGCACATGTTTCTTACGACCCTAATCGAGTAAGCTCCACCTCAGGACACTGTACACAGTTGTACAGTAACCGTACAAAACACTGCACTCACAATTCCATGCAAGTTACCGGAATTCTGAGCGTATATCAGTGTTGGACAGCTTATACATACCGGCAACTAATCGCTTATTCTAACATTTTCTTGAGCATGCTTTATCATTTAAATTTTCCAAAAAAAGGTTACGATTCAGCAATCCTTCCTCCAAATTTTGACCGATCACCAAATATTACCCATTTTGTGTCAGTCAACATACCAGGTTTGGTGGATTTGTGTTGGGTCATGTAAAATATTGACTGTAGATAAGATGAATGGGTCGTATCCATCAAACAGTATCAACACAACAGTACGTGCTTTGTTCATCCTGGATGCGTAGAAACTCAGCTTGTTTACATGTGCATCATTAGAATGAGACTGAGTTGGAACAAATGACGTTGTATGCTAGGCAGCTGGATAGACGCTGCGTACCACCCTGTTGTTTGAGAAAGTGTGAGAAATGCTTGATACGGAAAAGACACCGATCATCCGCCCGGAAATTATGTGAAGGTAAGTGTAGATTCGTGACAAGAAAACTACCAGTAGGTTCATTTGACAGACTGCCATTTGATTCAAATTATGAGCAGTATGAAACAGGTAACACAGCACCAATCATATTGGGACAGTCACTCATTCGATGCTCTTCAGTCATCATCGAAACTCACCTACAGGAACGGGCCTATTTTGCAAGGAATGAAACTGTTTTTGAACCATCTTGTGTAATCAGTTCCACTTAACGTACATGCTTACGCGCAGTCTTTTGGGGTCATTTTGTAGATCGTTGGCACAGTGGTCTTTGAAAGAATTTCAGTTATGGAATTATTCACGTTAAAAGTAGCGAAGTTTAAAATGCAGGGAATGAGGGAATAAGTATATTACACCGCGCGTCCATATGATTCAACTTTTGATTATCAGGCGATCGAAGGCTACGCTTTCATAGTTTCCTGGGTTAGTTTGTCATGCACTTTTAGGTCGGGAATGAAAGGCCGATGAACACAAAGAAGGTTTCAGTTTGTGGAAAGGGTGCAATTGTGAGTACATTAGGTGTGCATGCACGACGTACGCCGTAGGTTTAGATAATGTTTTTAGTCAAGCCTGTTGAATCGATACCGCGTTGGCTTTTCAGAAGAATCCGTGAGTAACCATAGCTGTCAAATGGCAAAATTGGTACTGGGTAGTTTTTAATGTTAGACAGTACAGTTTGTCTAGTATATACATGCAACAATTAAATGTAAAGTATTATATAGGCGGTTGGGTTGGCGACTCAATTTTACCAACTAACCTGACGGAAACGATATAAGAAACACAGCTATTTCGAAGGGAACCGTGTTGGCGATGTCACCGTATTCGCTGTCACATACTACTTAGACCAAGTAGCGAGTGTCTGGATATACTGAATACGCAGCGACCGTATTTAAAGAGCCGGATTTGGAATCCCAAAGTAAGGTGTCCCAGTTGAGAGGTATTCACTTAAAATCGACACACATTTTTTATTAACCAAAAACTCTACCGATTTCACTAATTGAAGAAGAAATTCGCTAGGAGTTTCACAACCAAGTCGTGTCAGGAATTGCTACATTAGTATGAAACGAAAAATTATGTGAGTGAAAAAACCTGGCAGCTTCAACTACGGAGGCCTTTTGTGAAGCATGTATCGGAACTTTTACCATCTCACTCCTGTCGTATTCAGAAAATCTTGCGTGGAGCTTACTTTAGTTGGACGAGTTGTTTGGCGTCAAGATGCTTGGTGCATCGGTGTCCTTCTACTGTTAAACTCTGTCAATCGATCGCTAACTGGCTTTCGACATCTGTTTATCACCGGTATTAAATTTTATTGATGATCTGGCAACTGGGGATATATCTTGTACAGATGTCAGCATGATACGTGCCATAGGATGAGCAGTTTTGGGATTTGTGGTAGCCCAAATTGTTCCCTTCACCCAAGGCCACGTTGCGTAATCTTTGACAACTTTAGATTCAGGTGGTCTCTAGCCTTTTACGTTGAGGTCCTTCTAATTCCAAAGACGGACACCTCAGTCGGTGATGTTGAACAATTTTTCATATCGAACATTGTGAGCTCCGATCTTGGTTCACGCAATTATAGCCGTTGATAAGTCGACAACTTTAGGAGAGTCGTCCACGGAAACAATGCTGCCGGTCTGTGAGCAACTCAAACAGTCAACAGTAGTGTTTTGCATCGTAATCAAAGTAGTACAGAAAACAGCGATCGGGATTACATTGTTCACATAATTCTGGATCCATTCTTACACCAAAGTGATAGTCTCTCCTCCAGTGTTACTGATATCAACCACATTTATATAGTGGTAGAAAGTAGGGTTGGGTTTAAAATCAGTTTCTTCCACTGTACTCGTAAGATACTATAATGATGGGGTTCTCCGCTCGTGAAAACTAACCGACAGTGATCTGAAGTATTTATTAGATGGTCAGAATCAAATTCGGACTGAAACGCCAGATCAGCTTTGGCAGATATCGATGATAGCCAGTGCTACAGCTTACAACCCATTTTCGAAGACTCTACAATACTGGGAAGAATAAACTTCAAGAATTTTGTGCACAGGTTATATGACACTGCTTCGTATCCTTGTGAACAATGTCAATCAATTTTTTTAAACAAGATGGTGCCACTGTTCGCATTTTGCAAGAATGTCTTTTTGAAAAGTCCATTCGTTTACTCCAATCAAAAACGTACGTGCGTTACAGACTTGGGTATAACCTCAAACGTTTTTACAGGCTACCTATATAAATGGTCATATAAACAAACGCTATCTAAATTTTATTAAATTTACGACCTTGAATTTTATTCATGGTATCTCCAGTCTTTATGTTTTTTCTTTTAATCGAGAGCCTTCAGATAATTGAACTTTATTACGGCTAAGTGTGATACGATTGTAATGTAGAATGACTTATTTATATTCTATTTATAGTCTAATGAACATTATATTTCGCAGGTTATTGAAGAGACTCAATGTAAATTTAGTTGCTTGTTGCATTCATTAAAGTTTGAAATAACCTAATTGTGACTTGGGTGCTTGATTACCCCAACATGTGATTTTTCGCGTTTTTAGAAGACCGAGACAAATTTTCGAGTGCTACTACAGTTTTCTGCAGTCCGAATTCTGGTTGTAAGAACGTGTGTTTCTTTTAGACCTTACACAATTCTCACACCGAGCGGATTTTCCATGAAAAGTAAATCGTGGTGAATTAGACTGAGGTTGTAGTTTTGTAACACAAAGCCTCAGTAATACGCTTTTGTAAGGTACTCACAGCGTCAGCTGAGATATTACGCAGTTGCTGAAACTTGGGCAAATGCATAAACTCAATTTTTCTGGGAACCACATTTAGCGTACTTTAGAGTATATGTATTGCTTGGTGCTAGCTGAATTCCATTTGATTAGCTTTTTCGACTACCAGGTTTATTAAATTGAGCTGCCAGGTCCAGGAGGTAGTCAATAACATCAAGGTGGTGGTTATAAGATAGCACTATTAGGTAATTCATAGATTACGCATACGATGATCATTCTACTGAAGGACCCAAATTCCACCCAACTGCTGACAAACATACCGGTAAAAGTAAGACAAACTCATCAAAACATGGATAATCTGTAAAAAGCGCATTAAACTGAGAATTTCATATCGTCATTTTCTTAGCTCACACATCCGCATCTGCTGTTGATTTCTCAGCACTCCGAACTATTACCACCAGTGACGGGTCATACAACAACCAACGGCTACGGTTGGTTGACAATGGCATCCCTTTAACAATTATGGCATGGCCTTGATTATGAAGCTACTGTTGAAGCTACTGATGATGTACCACAAAACGTTTGAGGATTTTAGATTTGGTTATGAGTTAAGAATCGTTAGTTTTGCGAGAAATCAAAATGTTCACGCCAAGGAAAGAAAAATGGACCAGCGTAATAACGGGTTCTCACACTGCTGTACCCATCTTGAACCCTAAATCGTGATCCTTTCAAAACTCACCTGGGGCTTGTTGATTGCGATCATAAATAGCGACAAGTTGACTTATTAGTCGATAAAACAATAACAGTTCAGTGTTCAGATATGCAGCGCTGTAGTTGGAGAAGGACATATAGGTCACATTGATACGCAAAAAGGGAACGTTGGATCGATGAGCTTCAAGAAAATGGTAAGTTGGTACCTTTCGGATTATAGCAAATAAACCTTATTCAGAATTGCTGAAAATTGTGTGACATTCATAACGATTCTGTTGTGATCTTAACAAACTAGAAACTTTAGTACGAAAACAATTTCAGTCGGATGTCCTATTGCGTGCGTTTTCATACAGAATGAAGTGCACTTCATTTATTCGAACCGATTTTGTGAATTCCAAATTTTAACTTGAAAACGGTATGTTCATTTTTGCATCACTCACTCTCCTGCGGACAGGTGCTGGACATTTTTGTGTTTTCAAAAACATTGCAAGGCACATGACGTGTAGATCTTTGTAGCGACAATGTTTTCCTCGAGTTTGTGGTTTAATCCAAACGGCTAACCATATATCTCGCAAGAAATAAGTGAATTAACGAATTCTGCAGCAAAATTAGGAAACTAAAGATAACAGTTTTTGCTAATGAAAGCACCTCTTGCTCTTCGAAGCTGGGTTCGTCAGTTATGTGAATATTTGTCTAGTAACATCGTATGCCTTCTGAAAGGTGTACACAGACTGTGAGTCGTCTGTCGAAAAATGCTGTCTCTGAATGCACTATTCAAACATTCAATTTTGAAGACCCTGCTTGTTCCGGACCATGATAGTACCATTCTGGTCACAATGTGTAAATTAATGACAACTGATCAAATACCTCGTCATTGAAAATGTTTCCGTTTTCACAGTTCATAGGGAAAACAAGCAGGTGATGTCCTATCAAGACTCGTGACTGTTTGATAACCAAGTCAATTCATTCTAAATTCTGAACATCTGGACGTTGCCTATCAGTTTATCAGCTACGTTTCGTCGTTCCCTGCCACTTCAACACTTAGTTTTTCTGCTTTCATGGCAGTTAAATACCGTCATCATCCAGTGAAATTTTGTCCATGGGCTGCGGTAAACCGTTGTCTGCAATATTTTGGACTGATTTATTCAGAGTAATGAATTTTTGAGAAAGTATGCAACAAACATTGACCGTTCCCGTCAGAACTTACAGACACTCAGCACAGTGTGAAATGGTGCTTGTTCTTCTGTGTTCATTTGCTGCTAACGTTTAAGAAACATAAGAATTTTTTAAATAGGACACAGCGACTCACTTGAGATAGCACTTAATTTACCGTTTTCTTATATTCGAATAAAAATACACGATTTTATTTCGCGGTTTATTTGATCAAACTCTCTGCAATATGTCTGATTATTGGGTGTCCTTAGACTGTTATTTATTCATAAGACCTATGATGGAAGATATATTGCATAAGGACTTAGTACTGCATCTCAACTCATGATTTATTTATCAAAGGGAACGAAAGAATGTTAGAAACCTCTAATTAATACAATCGAGGGGTAACCAGATCTTGTGATTGCTTCAAAAATGAAGTAGATGAAACACCACTAACCGCATATTGACACTCAAATGAAGAAAGTGTGCTGTGTACGAATTAATGTGAAGACATGAGAAGCCATACAAATTGAGCCCTGCATGCCTATCAGCTGTGGGTAGGCCTATCACTGCACGATAACCCAATGTTCTATATTATTAAACTGTTAACACGTTTTTCCACGAATATTCCTTAATTTCATGGTGAGTACCCTGGAGAGATTAGAATGCAGTATTTTGTTTACCCACAGTATTTGGCTGTTTTTGTTGTTCACAGGGGTTTCAGAAACTTTCGATGAGATTATTCACAGCTTTGTAATAACCAAGTTTATATTGGAAAGCATATAGTTATTATGTTAATATAAATCGGTTATTACCATTGGGCATCAGTTCAAGAGAAGCCTTTGTGAATTTTCAAAAAGGTCAGTCTGTCTAAATACAAACATGATGTAAAACGCGAGGATTACAAAACTTACCAGCTTCTCTGTTAATTCTATCTCAGAAGATGAATTAGAAATCAAGAGTTTTGTAATTTGATGAATGCTCGCGTAAACCAATGTGCACGCCAAATAAGTTAGAGCAGTGAAGCATTACTCGGAAGTTCGAACGAAAATCATGCTAAACTTACGATATTTTTGTTTGTACAGTGGTACCAGGAAAACTACTCATAAATTAAAATAAGTCACTCACATGACTGATCAGTTTGATGCTACTGAAATGCGACTGCACAGTAAGAACCATTGAATAGCTTTGAGCGTTGGCAGCATCAAAGCCAGGAAGTGTATCTCATCATACACTGAGAAAAATAACTCAAGCTCGACAGTGATGCAAGGAGTTTATATGCCCAGCTATATCAAATTGGACGATATTTTCAGTCAGGAGAAGTACTTTTGAAAAACCACAGTTGTTGAGTCAATGTTTGTTCTGATTCTCTTGTTAATTTGATTAGACCACTTTCCGTTTTGTGTTTTCATCAGACGAATAAAGAATTATACCGATTTATTTTTAAGGGGTATGACATTCGTACTGCCTAGGCTAAAAGCAGAGAGCTTAATAATGACTATGAGAGAAAACCATCTCGGTTTGTTAATAGACATTTAAAACCCAAGAGAATCAATCTGGTTAGATGAGATAAACATTATGTGGATGATTCTATTAAAGTTCCCATATATCTGGATGAAAACTAACATCTGAAAGGTTCTGCCTTGCAAACAAAATATGTGATGAACAGCCCATCACTATTGGAGCTCGCCTATGAACTCTTTTTCCAAGTCTAAACTTCTAGAGCCTTCTAGTTTTGCAGATGGTCAGCACATGGTTAACAGACAATTCACAGTATTAGTTAACTGTGCATTTTCATTGGCCAACGAAAGCGTATATTTAAAGAACTTCTAGCTGAGTGGCCTTAGGAGCTGGTTTGCTATTACCCTCGTGGAAATTTTCTTGGGCTTATTTTGGTGTGTAATCCAATAACACTAAGTATTAAAAATGGTGACACGTTACACAATTTCTACTTCTCAGACAGGGGCTTAGATTTCACGGACTGAACGAACAGGTGGTAATAGATTTTGAACATCAATGAACGTCCCTGTCAGCCATTTTTCGGCAGATTTATTGGAATCTGGTTTCGCATTTGGTGCAGCTTATGACTTACCTTCTTGCAATGACAGAAATTTGAATTCTGTTTGATTCGTTCATAAGATTATAATGCTGAAATAACATATCTGGTTGTCCATCAAAACTTGTTTGAGATTACAGCCTCGCATTTTAAATTTCACTCGAGGGAGTCGAGCGTCTTTGTAATTATGTGTTCTTCGCAACTAACCACTGTCGTTACGTGTGAGTGGTAACAGATTATATTCCATAGATATGCGCTAAACCAAGACAGAGTTATTGCGGATGTGATATAACTGAAGTTGACGAACTGTCAAAATCTTGTAGAATATATATCTGTCTATACACACAGGAAGCGTTCGAAATGAAAATAACATGACACAGAGGATCAACTTTGTCCATACACCCGTGATTAATTCCGAAAGCTTACATCCAGCGCTATTTTGTTGATGGTTAAAACACACGTTTTACCAAACGTCTTATCTACGGTCAGGCACAATCGATTAAACTTACGGATATACAAGGAAATGGTGATTGCCTTTGGTTGTTTAGTGAATGAGTTTCAGGCATCCCGGAATGTCAAGTATCATCCATCAGATTAGTAGGTTTAGCCCGCTTATATTGCTTTCAAGTTTTTTTAGCCGAAGTCGTAACCACATTAGAAACAAAAAGGAGTAAAATTGAACTCATTACTACACAAAAAGAGAAGTTTTTCAAACTTCCTCTCTCTTTCCATCCAATTTGTTTTGCGAATATTACACACTGGACTAGAGTGAGCAGTTTTCGATGATTCCTTTAATCGATTCTTTGAGAGAAAAGGGAGAAACACCGATAAAAAATACTACTATGAACAACCAGTGCTTCTTCATTTTTTTCGGATTATTCTAAGACAAATTTTGACAAACATTATTATGTAATATAGTTTGAGACTGTCATTGTTTAACAGTTCTGGAAATTTTCTGCAAATACTTACATAGACCTACCTTGTGAAATTATAAAAATCGTTATATGTTATAAGGTAACTGGTGAATTTAGAAGTAACCAGTGATTTTGTCGATACTGCTGATGGCTTAATGGCTACGAGCCACTAGTTGCAGTACACCATAACGTGCTTGGAATCGTTCGTCCTTAGAACTTAAACAATGCTACTTTGGTGGAGCTTACCTCCGACTCAAAACCCAAACATACTACGACAAAGGTTATGCTGACGAAACTTCTGAAGGTAGAAGACACTGAATACAGCGGGAAAGTACTAAGTGGAAACATCAAAATGATCCAATTGAGCTCGCTATCTTTCGTATAAAAAGAGTTCTAAAGTTTCTACGAGTAAGCTCCGATTACCAGTCTTTGTTAGGAATGGGTTCACCAATCTTTAGTCCAGTCTTCTACACAGCCCAGACAGAAAAAGAACAGAGAAGTGAATCACTGGATTGATAATACGTTTTGTGCGACCAGCGTGAATACAACTTTGGCAACTGTCTTGAAGATAACGTGAGGAGAAAAGACTAGTATATAATGAAGTAGGATATATCGGTCTGCACCCGAACCACCATTTCATCATCAACTTTTGTCTTTCAGTTCGACTGAACAACAGGGGTAAACATGAAGTTTGTGAGGTGGATTCATTTCATGCACAGTTCTTCATCGGAAGCAAGTAAAGCTTGGAACTAGCATGAGCCAGCGGTTAACTGGCTTCCTAGACATAAATTAGCTTTGATTCGGAAAACCAAAGTAAGCGTGTCATAACTGTCAAGTCCTTTTGGACGCATTCGGGGCTTGTGACAAGTCATCAGCAGGTACTCAGTGAAGTTGAACAATTTCATCCAGTTGCACGTTATGATCATACGGAACCGTCGTCCTTCTGGTCTGAGTCAATTGTCTAGCGATCGATAAGACCGAGCCTCGGTTGATCAGCGCAGTCACTTAGATCGATGCTGCTTGACCGAGTTCTCTAACTGTTCGTTTGTTCTCTCTGTGTGTTATTTCAGTTGTAGATGTGCAAGTAAATACGACAAGTGGCCAAGAGAAGCAATCGAGCCTGTTGCTTGGTGACAAGGGCACGCCTACTGCGTGCGCACTAAGAGAGTGGGACGACGTTATTTGCTTAATGTATTCTGTTGTTCACCGTTCTACCGGTTTTCTATAATTACTACTTTCAGTGAGCACATGAAGTTAATCTTATATCCGCATGTAAGGTGAAAGTCGGAATGGTTTGCCACACCCAGAGCGTTTTTAACTCGATCCCTGTGTTTCTGTAAAGTACAACCTGACTGATTATGTTTAACATTTATGGTGTCATTTTCGCTGTGGAAATAGCAGCTAGCACTAGATCCATCGGGCTTCCTTCCGTTACTCCGTCTATCTGTTCAAAGCCGTTACCAATTAAGTAAATATGACATTTTGTGTACATAGCATTATATGACTGGGAACTGGGACTTGCATATATATAGAACATGGGTGAATCAAAGCAAATTCGCAAACAAAGGTGATGGCTTCAGTTAGTTAACAATGAATCAACATCAAATGAACGCATTTCTGTATTGGATATATCAGTCAGGAGTTCGTACGTGACTCGGAAACTGTTTCGGAAGTTTATTTTCTATAGATCTAGGCACGTTTATCAACCACCTCGTAAGCTTATGACATGGAGAGTTGTCCATTACACGACCAGATTGAATACAATATTTTGCTTGTAACATTTTGGAAGGCCATATTTCGTTGGGGTCTTCAGGATTAGTTTGAGATTATGGTGTTGTTTTACGTCCTTTTTTCACATGCAGACAAGATATTCACAAGAAAACCAGTTTTAAGTTCACTGATCTTACCTAGAATAGCATTACTCATCACTGTTCCATTTTGCAGCTGTCATGGAACTTGTTTTGCTACCACATAATACGCTTTTAATTCACGACTTTTTGCAGCCTTCGTTCATCAGGTTGTTTGTGTGCACAAAAGTTGTCCATGCACACATTTTATTTCCTCAGCCGATTACCCATGGACAATTTAAAGACCGATCAAGCAGGAACTACTCAATTCCGGCGCGCATGCATACCATCACACGCACGTATCCCGATGTAACGCACTGAGAAAAACCGCTACCCTTCTTCAGTAGACTGCGATTAGCCAACTACAGGTGATATGCAATGATCTAAGTGGAATTTTATCTAACTTTTCGTTCAACGGTGGATAAAAATGACTAATTTCAGCTTCCCACATAACTAAGTTTTTGAAGTGCCAGGAAACGCTGTGCTGTTGTGTAACACAGTTGTTGATTTGTCTCCTGACGCGGGCATCTGCAACATTGGGCAGGTGACTTTGTTTAATCGATAAACCTGAATTAATTGTTCCGTTGTTTTTCATGAGAATACACCATGATAATACACCAACAGTTCAGTATAAGTTCAGCGGGTTAAAACACCATAAATCAGTTGCTCCCTTTTCAGAGCCCGTTAGTAATGGATATCGTTGCAGGGGCCGTCATGTGCATTCCGGACGGACGTTTGTTAGTCTACCCTATTAACCACTGAGGACGTTCCGCCTTGTAACAGTGTGACCAGAGAGTCGCTCTCGGCCGTGGCAAGGGTCTGCACCGATGACGAGCCCAAACTGACTTATGGTGCTTGTTGTGGAGTGGCCGACTGAAAAATTCATGGGAGTGTGACAGCTGCAATCAGCTGTGAATGATGTTTAGCATATATTAGCTCGAATCCTTCAATGCGTAACAAGAACCAAAAAACAATGGGTAAAAACGGAAAGCAGTTTGATTACTGCCAAACTTTACGTGATCTCCAACATTTATTGCATTGTCAACCAAACAGCAATTCACCACTGCTATTACTGAATGGCTTGGAGTTCCACAAACAACTACTTCACACAGTTATGTAGAGAAGTCTGGACAGAAAAGCAAGCTGGTGATGCAACGTTTGGTCACACCAACGGCTGGGCTACCGTATTTACTGTGTGACTGGATAATCAGGCTACTTGATCGATTGATAGTTGATTCAGTGGCTGGTAATATTAATCAACTAATCAAATCCCAACGGTTGGCAATGAACGCAGGAATGGGATCAACGCTGTTTCCAAAATCAGTTAGATGTGTGACAACTGCGCCGTCGATAGCTTCGGTGAAACCGGTCCCGAGCCCTTTTAGGTGGTGCTCTTCAGTCCATTTGTACAAACGCCTCGTACAACTTACATAATCTGATGAGCAACAGTTAGAAATTTCGCACGCGAACGTCGATTTGCTATCGAGAGCGGCTTTGACTTTTAGGTTCAGTATACCCACAAAGTGTGGCGAACCAGTGAGTTGGAGTAGTCACTGGGACTCTGAGTTTGACGGCCCAGTAGTTCTAAAGGTTCGGCATATCTTAAGCAGAAATCAGATAGATAAAGCTCTCTCGTTTATCATAGAAACCTCAACTGGTCGACTGACAACGATGATTTTTTAAGCTGAAAAGCGGTGGAGGTGCCCATGCTGTTTAACAAATTATGGATTGCATTTGGTTCGCTGTCTAATGCGCGTCCATTAAAGGGTTCCATTGCCGTATCGGTGAGGCTAGACATATTCTTATCTTCCTGAAAGATAGACTACCAATACTTGCATACTGTCTTTCTCTTGCTGCTCTAAAATGGTCAGAGCGTTACACATTTCCACCTGGGAAACATTCAAGTTCACATTTGAAAAATGAACTAATTTTCCGGTTCGTTCTCAGCACTAATTATGCCAGAGGAAAGTGGCTGGTTGAACGGAATAATGACAGCAAGAATATGCTGTTTGGATTTCCAGAGAACAAAGATAGAACGTTCATCTATTACCAACAGCAACGCTGAGGTCAACAGTTTGATACTGCTGTTAATGCCTCAGCTCTTCTGAGGACATCCACTAGTAGTGCACACAAAAAGTATCTCGTTATGAATCCACCAATCTGGTGATAAATTCCATTTTTAAAATCCATGTCGTTCGAGGAGTTCTTTCGATGTAAGTTTAAATACGCTCAACGAAATGCGCAAAAGATTCAGATGTGCAGATGTAAACTTGAAAATCTTTATCAAAAGGCTATTTGTGAACAACAACCAGGCGTCTACTGAAAGCATGTGCTGATCAATGATCTTAATGTTCAGTATGTTAACAGCAAAATTGCACGCGCAACTTAGAGTGTTAAGAGACAAAGGTTGATGAATAAGTTTAAGTTGTTTGTGGGCTAGATTGTGTCAATATCATGCTCACCGGCTGGGTGGGACCTTGCGTGTAGGTGTGACACTGAAAACAGCGATGCAGTTGGAGACGATCTTTCTGACTGTCGAGCTGGCTAAAGTTGTTGCGTAAGTTTACATTCCGGTATGATCTTGCCTTTTAGTTGTAAAACACTAGAAACGGCCTTGCATATGTAAGTGACTAGGTCAACGTGAGGATGCAAATATATATCAGCTTCTATGTGTTAACGGTTGTATCGACGTTTGAACGGTTAAAACCCGTGTTTAATTTGGCGCACGAGTGGTTGACGATGTTTTTAATGAGCGCAGTGGATTCAACAACGAAGTAATTTACTACGGTGAGCACTAACAACCCATAGGGAGTCATGATCCTTATAGAGATATTCGTCGTCAGCAGCCTCTCCATGTCAACTTAGTCAGATGACGAACTGATTACATTCATTCCGCTACTCTGGGTTGTTTGTAGACAACGAGCTGTCTCTTTGGACGGCTGGTCAATCAGAAGTGCGTTGCATTTCGTATTCTATCTATCATAAGTAGTAAGTTCGATAACTGAAAAACTACTGCTCCTATTGAGTATTTCTGGCAATCCGGTTTTCGTCTATGTACATTTGGGAAATTTCAACAAAATGAATCGGGAAGTCACGGTTGAATTGTCAATAATTGCTGCTCGTGATATGGTTAAAAAATTCTTTACTGACGAATAATTCACTTTCCACGTTTCCGAGCTAGCTGACATTATTCAGTTGCCGCATTTGATTTATGCACGTTTTCACTAGCCTTCACGACCACTGAGCGCGATGATAAGAATTGGACAGCTTCCGACAAAGTGGACTCCACCTTCAACATTCAACCTCGGGTCAGCCTACCAGTACGAATTCAGAAGAAAACGGATGAATTTGTACAAAGCAGGCGAGCTCAGAAACAAGCTCGTGGGCTCAAACCAAAGTGGACACAAGCACAGGATGACGATGGAAGTGTGCCGCTACGATTTGTCAAATTTGACACTGGCGACACTATACGACTCCGATGCCGCATTCCAACAGGACCATATTTGGTAGGGGCACATTAATTATTTCCAGCAAACGATGTTAACATTCCTCGGCCTGCGTGCAATGAACTGCATACGCCACGTTAGTAACAAAAGGCTCACACAGAAAACGCGTTAGCTCGTACTCATCAAATGCTATTTTCACAATCAGCAAAAACCAGTGTCACACGCTTTAACATATAAGAATTGTGAAAAATGGTGTGTGCAACTTGTCTATAGCTATGGTGAGATATTATAATACGGTTTCGTCAAGAAAGAGGCCTGTTTATATTCAGAGAATATTTGTATAGCATCAGCACTAAGCAGATGTTAAAAAGTAAAATATTCACCCCTGACCAATACGTGAGTTGAAGATCGTTTTTAAATGTCTATATGCAACGAGGTCTACATATTAGGTGTCCGTTCTGTCACTTTCACAATCCAAAATCAGTTTTACTCAATAAAAGTGTGCTTCAGCTTTAAATTAAACCATCCGCGTTGGGCGTGTTAAGCTCGCCGCAGCCTAGTGAGAGAATAAACCCATCTACTAATTATACGATTGCGATTTCTGTTTCTGTCGATAAGACTACTCTCTGAGACTGGTCAGCTTGACATCGAGCATAGAATCATATGGGTCACGTGACAGCATCGAATTTTTGATGTTTACGTTAACAAAGCAGTCCCACAATAATTATGAGAATAACGTATTCCTACAGAGAAATTTAAATTTTTATGTAGTAAATTTTAAGATGTTTAGTGACTGATTTAGATTAAATGCCAATTTATACCATCAGCTTATCAGATCAAAGACTACTGGAACAATCTGAATGATCATACAAATTCAACAAACCTAGGAGAATCAGTAGTAACTATTTACAAGGTCCGCAGATAAATGGAATAGTGACCAAAGACTTCTGGATAAACTGTATTTGTGTTATTCCGTTTCGCGTGTTATGCCCATCCGTTTATACTATTATTAATAATTATACTAAGCTACCTTAAGGTGAATATAATAGGTTTACTTCCAGCTGTCGAATGCTGTCGTACCAAATGATGAATAGCGAACTAGCCGCCTCACTAATGTGAACATAGAAATTAATCATGCGAACTAATCAGTGCATGTAATGTGTAAAATTACGCGCAGGTTTCCGGAGAGCTGCTTATTACTACAGTGATATCTGAGCTGAGAAAGTTAAGGCGTAGTTATCAGTCAGTAACTGTCCTATGAATGAATCATATTATGGTTACCCCCTGATGACTTAACTGATTGGCGTGTTAGCTGGGGTGCTAAGAGTGAATATGGCGTTTGCGTGGACAGTGACCTGAGCGAATCATCTCGTTGCCCGATTCGCCACCCAAATAATTCTAGCTGGTGACATTTGGGTAGTTGATAGTTAGTCCATTTAAGCAAAGATGACCGGCACAGCAGCTGTGTGAACGCAAATCGGATCTATGCGAGAGAGTCTATCAGGTATGTGGGTGACATGTTATGTTCTTAAATGTCACTGTAATTTCTTCATGACCACTATGTCGGTGAGCGTGGAAAACAACATGTGAAATACTGCCGCAAAACACAACGTTACAAGAAAACATTCGGAATTTTCGAATGTCAACATGCACAAGAAAATTTTACGTAGCTGTGGTGAATAAACTGGATATCAGATAACACAAAGTACGCATAGCTGTGTTTGGGATGGTTTGTTCCAGCTGAGCTAGAAGCGACGAGATTGTAACTCTTTCTAAACCTGTTAAACGAATAACAAAAGGAGGCAGGGGAATAAACTAATTTGATTACAATCACAGGGCCACTGAAAGTGAGCAAATGGCTTGCTGTGTGATTGGAGTGGGTAGTCCATTAAATACTTGCGTAGGTGTACAACGCATAATAGTGCAATTGGTCCACTATAAACATCCCGTGTTGCGGTTCGGATGGCACTGAAATTAACCACATCACCATTAATATCGAGCATAGGTTACTCATCATCATCGGAAATAATGATTGTACTTATTCATCACATCGTTCTACTTCAGAACTGAAATCACCGCCTACGGACATCAATCGAACGGGGTGAACAGTTTGCAAGTAGATCGTAGCCAAAGCATACCGAGAGCCGAGATGTTTTGCATACTGGGCGGCCACTGTTGCGTAATCAGCAAGGTTTCACAGATCGGCAAACGATTCGGGTTACCCTTGTGTGATAACACTGTCAAGATCAGTAGTTTATTTGTATAATGTGGAGGTTCAACAATACGTGATTTCTTCCGGTATACAGGCGAACATTACAAGTGAAGTACTTCGTTGTAAACTATAAGTTGCGGATAGAATAGCATTTCAATTTAAACATCGTAATAGCAGAAGTCCACCTTTGTTTGATCGTTTTACAAAGGATTGATAGTAAACATGATGACAGTGAACATCCGTACATGGAACATGTGTAAAAGTACGTTTAAACTCTGTTTTTTCTGTTTTCCAAATCCAACGCAGGTGCAACAGGCTCCTTCCTGCTGTTTAGTCAAACTTTCGGAAGCTTTTGCAACACATAATTCTTCACTGAGGAAGAAACAAAACCTTTACGTTTCAGTTTTTGTGCCGGTTTCAATGTATTATCTTGTTTTGGCTAACCAGTTAAAGGGATCTTTTCTTTAGGTGTTGCCGAAAATGAATATAACTAACAAAACACAGTCAGATTATAGATGAGTAGTCAAGGATTTGGTTAACTTCAGGTTGGGCATTACTCACAGTTGACCGCAGCGTTTCTACTCGGATAGACTTTCCAACCAGTCTTTTTCGAAAATAAGCATTGGACACGAGTTCTGCTCTCATTCTAGTTCGTCAGTAGTGCTTCTTTGCGAGAGAGACCGTCTGAAAAGTCTACCCGAATGCGAACGCTGTGATCAAATCTGACTGAAGTTCAACTTGAAAAACACAGTTATTCAGGTTTAAAAAAGGAACCTTAAACTTTCAAACGTTATATCTCAAGATACTGTCGATTTTTCTGTGATAATCAACATGAAAATCATTTTAGGGTGGCCTATTTAAAAATTATACCTTACAGTGAAAATCGGAGACCAGGTGTATCGATGCGTTACCTACTCAGGAACAGAAGAGCTTGGTAGTACCGAATGCCTTGACAAACCTGGATTGAAATAATTCGTTATGGTTGTCCCGAAAATAAATCACCTGTTCCCGTCGACTGTTTGTTTGTAATGGTAATTAAGTATACCAACGAAAAGGTGTCTGTAGGCGAAATAATGAAGTTTCTCTAAGCACTAATCGTTACGCGGTTCTAGGAGAGCATGTAGGATGTTTGAATATGATTAAATTTACGCTGTGAGCTAAAGGGCAAGGCAGACTGTTAAATTAGAAGCGGCGGTGTGCTAATAAGCAAACACTGACGAGGATCAAATTTCCTGCGGACGTTTATATACCAATGGGTTGATTGGAGAAAATGCAATCAGGCAGTGCATTCGGGATTTACCGGCAAAAACGACATGCACAGTCAGTAGGCGAGAACACAACAAACTGGAGACTGATGCGACAATATAGAAAAAAACATTTTCAATCAGACCAACGGTTACTGAGATTTTACTATGGTCACTACTGGCATCGCCTGGTCAGTTGGCGCCTCAAAGAAAGTCAACCTGGACTTGTTTACGGTTTGACAAACAATGAAAATATCCTTCTTGAAACCAGCTATGCGACCTGGTTCGGAAGTGTTTCATTATGACAGCCAGCTATTTCAGCTCGACACTTAAAAATAATTTCAGGATATGCTTCAAGGTTTGAGTTTGTAATGCTATCATTCTGCAGCTTACATGCTGCAGTCCGCACGCACTTGGAGATTGACAATTCACTGATTTATCGATTGTTAACACCCGATCTCTTCTCAGAGTTGAATGCGCTCAGTCTGTTAAGTGTAACATACTGAGATTGGCGAACTGATATTTGCGACCCACAACACAGTGTTAGGGGGGTGTTCGACGTGCATGCTGTTGTCTCCGACAGTTTTGGCACAGTGAAAGATGTGCTTCTGGGTGGTTTGAAAACCTACAGTGAATGCGTTACAAACATCAAACTTGTGTTTCTGTACTTTACCTGAAATGAAAATGTGTGATATGTTGACCACTGCCTCGGCGAATGGTGTCAATAATTATGGTCCAATTAGTTTAGAATTCCGATTAACGTGGTGGTTGGTTGGTGGTGGTGTGTAATTTGCAACTAGCTCATTCTACGACTACATGACTGTTCCAGTAAACAGGTAAATGTTAATTTTTGGATCAGCAGCCACCAATCCAATTATCCGCTATTTCTAATTGCTAGACCTTTCTTTCCGTCTTTTTAACATTCATGCCCATCGGTTGTTCCAAACTTTGTGATAGATTTGAACCATATTTTCACGTACTATTAGAAGCATCACGTGAAAGACACACGTACTTACTGTTCCTCTTGAAATCACTGACAAACCGACTGCTGTGAGGCTTTTCCGACCACCACCACCACCATCATAACATGACTCAATAGCCGTCTTTCAAGGTTGTTTATTCAGAAAACGCGTAACTGTTTACATCTAAAGTTAAACCACAAATAAAGAATATTTTCTTCTGACTTTCGGGACAGGTGATGTGGAACAAAGTCGGCTTGGACTATCCACTAACAATTGGCACTCGAAGATTCAGCCCAGACGAGCGAGTGCAGGTGCGCTTGAAGCCGCCTGACAAATGGCGACTCACCATAACCGATGCCAAAGTGACGGACAGTGGAGTGTACAGTTGTACTACCAGTCAGGGAAACGCGTTCGCTACGGAGAGTAAGGGAACAGTTGACAAGATTAACGCAAGAATACTTGATAATGAACAACACAAGTTGTCACCCTCAGTCTCTAGTGAATCACAGGACGCAAAAGCTATAAGGCAGAAAAATGTTGACTATTACGTTACTGTTGGTAAGCTTGGATTTTTTTTCAGTGAATTTTTTAACTATTCGAGAAACCTTCGTGTCGTAATATAGCCTGAGTGAAATAAGCACCAGATAACAAGGCAATATATGCCAACTTTTGCTTTAATTAGGTTCCTTATGCTTAATCTACGGGAAAAATTGGTAGCTTAGACGAAAAAGATAACATGCTACCTTTGTTAAACACAACGATCTGAGTTTTTACTCGGCTTAGACTAGACAAGTGCAAATTCATATTTTTAAAATCGTTTGTCCATCAGTAGTTAGCGTAGATCATAGGTTGGCTAAAAATTTGTATTGAACAATCTTGTCCAAATGTGCAGTTATCGTCAGTCTAAACAACTATAAATTCCGATCAAACTCATTCACATCGCATCCAACGAACATTTTACAAACGGTGTATTGTCAGAAACAATCCCGGGGAGCTGTAACGCCTAACCATGAAAGCACCGAAGGGGCCCTAGCCACTACGTTGGTAAATCATCGAGTGTGCATTCGTACATTATTCTCCCAATTTGCCTCTCACATTCAGATTTTCCGTTTACTTAGTTGTCAGTGTTCTAAAACTTATCCACTAAATAACCCACTGTCTAAACCAATAATATGCTGAACGTCATTTTGCTTTGCTGCAAAAACCTCACCAAAATTAATTCTGTGCTCCACCACTTTATGAAATGTCAGTCGCCGAAGGTTAATTTTACACACATCTGTTCGGTTGCAAGCAAGTTGTCCTCTCTGATCATCAATTAAATGTGTATAATGTGCTTTGCCGTTGGTGGGTGTAAATTATGTAGCAAGCTGAGCCGATACAATTCATGGTTAGTGTCACGTTAACAACAAGGACAGAGATTTCACTTTGTTGGCAAGGCTGAACGCGGTGGTTCCGATTTCCTGGGTACTTTTATTATCTCAGATAACCTGACGATATTGTTTTTGATAGTTATTTTTTCAAGCTAAATTTGATAGTTGCAACACTAGTTGAACATATTTCAGAAGTTGACGCTTGTGATTTACTGCAACCATTAATTGCAGAATGGACTGTTTTATGATGTAATAATTAGCTTCACCTTCAATCTACACTCACTATCCTCTGGTGTACAATACCCTACAACAGAATTGAGCTTTCGCTGGGTATGTATGAAGGGAATTGTGGAGCTGTGGATTGAAATTGCTATCCTAGTGTCAACAACGGAAACTCCTGCCCGTCAGTTTTCAGTCCTAAAAACCCTAAACGTGACAAGCTGGTTCAATCATGAGAGCGGGATAGTGTCAAGCCGTTCAGGAACTATCAACGGCAGCCACGGCAACCAAGATTTCAAACTTGTAAGCGAATGATTGATAGCCAGAATCAATAACACAGTCATCGGTCAGCTAATTACGGTTGCATCTGGAATACTCAAGAAGTTTGTTTTATCGTCACTTCGTTTAGGTGAGTACGGTTTGCGATTAAACTGTCGTTAGAGATATACCGTCACCGAACGCTATTCTATTTGGATTACCTCGCTTCAAATATGCCACATACAATCGCCGTATCAGACCACGTTTTCTACACACATGTTCCAAACAACCGGAAAATAATGTTATCCCCTTGTTTTCCGGTGGCTGACACAAAACATAAAGTTGTTCTTAAAGGTTTGAAGAAACGTTCAATCCGAATGATTTCAAAACTCATCAAGTACATGGAACCGGAAGAAGGAAAATCGTGTTCTGAGTGGATGATTTTGTAAATAAAGAACTCCAGATTTTTTGTTGTTTTCCTCTGATAAAAGTTCACAGCACTTCTGAACAGCAGCATAAACGGATGCCACCTTGTGCTTCCATTGATGCGTCTCACAAAAATGTCTGGAAGAAGTGAAATTTCCATTCCCGAACCACTCTAAGGAGATCCGGAAATCTTTGACGAACGAAGCCCCAATAAGTCAAAGTGGACGATTTCGAGGACGAGGTGAGCGTATTCTCTTTCGGAAAGAAATCAAACGGCAATCTTGTTGGATCAAACTCAACTCATTTCACTCTCGATGTCATGACCGATCATTATGCTACATGACTCTATTAGTGTGCAACCTCCACAAATTGCTTTGACAAAGTACAATCTGACCAACAACCTGGTCAGTGCTCATTCAGCAGTATTTTGTTTCCTGAATCGTAACAATCCAGCGCTACAGAATATTCGGCCGGACATATGAACAGTGCATTTCCAAAGATCTTTTGTATTCAGGTCAAGAGGATTTCATGAGATAAAATGACCTCCTCTACAGCAAGAAACTCTTCTAATGAAGAAACGGTTTCCACTTTGCTTGTACGAGTAGTTAACACACTTAGGAGAGCTCAGTCCGGTAGATCTGCTGAGTGCTGACTAACAAGCACAATGCTTCGTAAGCATATTCCCAAAAACAGAACAAAGTACTGAATGAAGAGCTATTTTCCTCGAAGCAGTTTATCAAAAGCATCATTCATACGGTACGTAGTTGGAAATTTTGACATTTCAAATTCTTCTTCAGTGAGCGTGAAAATGGATGGTTTTTCTGTTCTCCGGAGCAACAACAGAAAATTTGCGACGTCAACGTCGACAGTGTTCAAAATGTCAGTTGGCTCATCGGAGGCGGTAAATTATCTGCCAGAAACAAGCAAAGTAGCACTCGATTTCTACAACAGCATACTATGAACAGTAAATCATCAGATAATTGCATGCTGAAGTGTATTTAAACTTACATAACTATTCATACTTCTGAACCTTTACAGTTGAACAGCATCCGAATGACCGACTCCAAGTGGACGTTCCAACGCAAGAACAAAAAATATTCAATCGCAATAAGAGTAAGTTTTGATTGGCAAACCTAACGAGATACGCTTTTCGTTCCATAGTTCTGAGGTCTATTCGTTTTTGTGGCTAGTGTTTTCAAGTAGCTGACATCACTCAAGTCCTCACGTGCCGTTCGCTCGGGCAACTTTAAAAAAATTTCCCGAAAGCATACTCCAGCACAGCACACATGCTTGAACAAATCAGTTCAACCCGTGCTTCAAAACTCTGAACTTAACAAGTTTCTTTGAAATAAATTTGTGAACCTTGAAAACTTTCTCCAAACTCTTGGTCACCATCAAGAAACTGAATCATAGCCATTTTCCTGAAATGAAGCGGAAGAAAGCCTAACAGTTTAAGGTGTTGGAATATTAAGTTTTCCAGGCAATCTCTTGTTGATCATTGAATTCGGATGAAGTTGGAGCGCCCATTAATGCGGTGTTTTCAAAAATTGTACACTGAACAGGTTTGGTTATGTGTGGATGCAAATAAATAATTTATAAACTCGGTTTTCAAAAGCCAGAAAGAGCATTCTCTTGGGAGATAAGGTCGAAATTCGATGTTGAATGTTGGCCTTGGTTATTATGTACGTTACGAACGACCAACATCATTTTCAAGCATCCTCGCAAAATGCGAATTATAGCCAACAGTGAGTGGTTCTCAGTTAAATGGCGAGCCCACTGCTGAATCAACGATCCGTAGTGATGTTTTGAATATCAATTTCACAGATATCACTTCGTGTGTTTTCCAGCGACTTATAACTGTTTTAGAACAAAGATAACAGTAGTTAACAGCTAGGGTGTATACTAAAATGAGAGACAGATCTCACTTACTAGAACGCCTGTGGAAAAACTGCAGTGCTCAACTTAAACTCAACACACCTCGTAAACAAGAAGTCGAAATTGCAGAAGAGGGAAGTGACCATCCAAAACACAGATGCCGTGTGACCTACACTTCCACGGTTCACTGAATTCCTAGGATGCTTTGCTTAGTTCCATATTTTGCTTGGTTTTTATGCAGTATCTATCAGTTTACTCTACACAAAATGAACATCATTTGTTTAAGTTGACTCCATCTAACAATACACTTCTGGTACATGCTTCTCGTCCGCTTGCTGCCCCTGTTCAGTCTGGGTCAGGATTTTCTATACTGAGCTACTTGGTGACTGTGTTTGGAGCTGACAGTTTTTGCTCGTTCTTCGTTTAGTGCTAGTCCCTTACAACTTCGACAATTTCAGAGCTGGCCTAGTTAAACGATGACAGTTTACACGTCACGGGAAGAAACGTGGACACATCCCTGTGAAAGTTAACAGGCAAAAACTTCGTGACCTTTCCAGCAGAATAAGATATGAAGCAAGAGAGTATCAGTACAGGGTGTGAATTGAGGAACTAAATACAGTACAGTCGACAACTTTGAATGAAAGTAAATCACCTATGACTAATGACTATGAAACAGGTCTTAAGGTAAGCCTGTAAAGGCAAAACAGATATTCAAGTGGAAAGGCGATACGCAAAGATATTCAACTCTGCAAAATGCTTCCATTTTTAATTTAAGTTGCATATATTTCAAGCCACATCGCAGTGTTTAAGTCTGTTGCCCTATTTCAGATTAAATAGCCAATTCACAAAGTTTAGACTTTCAGTGGACTAATTCATTGTTTTACAATCCAAAGGGTGGATTATAGTGGCATCGCAGTTACATTGTATGGAGTGATGTCCCTTAATATGCTTGAACTAAGTGTGGACATCCTGGTTCACTGGGCCCAACAGGCACAATATTTACACCGGTTTGCAAAGTATGAATTCTTGGGTTCTTTTCACCGTGTGCACCTTAATAAAAAATAGACAAAACGCCGCCATCTACTCATTTCGTAGGTCACACACTATGCTAACGGATGAAGTTTGCAAGTTGAATAGTAATCGGTGAGTGATGGCATAAAATATCATGGTTGAAACGTGTCTTACAGTTTGTCGAATGGAGCTGATCTCAAAATAGCCTGGAAGGTGGATAGCACATGTCCTACGGTTAACTCTAGTCCATCCTACCGAAAGAGTTATAACCGTTACTTGACACGTCAAATCTGCATAAATTTGGCCAATATCGACAGTCATTTGTTTATCTTTAGTGTGAAGCACATACCTGGTAAAAAATGTGGACGGCGTCTAGTCAATAAGTCACAAATTGTTCTGAATTCTAATCTGTGAAACCCAGCGGATACCACATCCATCATACATAATGACAGAACCAGGGAAACCCTTTAACTTACGTGTTGTGGAGTGAAAACATCGGAGTCATCCAAAAGAACTCGCTATTTGAGGGTGAGCATATGGGGGATGGAACGGATGAGAAACGCTAAGTTAAGATTGACAGGAACTCGCGTAAGTTATTCACACTACGTTTGGTACCAAATAAGTCAAACAGTTTGGCCGACATGGTTAACGATTTTTTAATTACTGGATTGAAGAGAATGTGTAGAATCTCTGAAAGAATAGCTACACGTAGAAGTTTTGAAGGTTCTGAAAGCATAGTTGGAAAGGACAGTCAGACGGTGGTGAGAAAGTTCGCAGTAGTCTGGTTTTGCAAATGATATCCCAGAGACAAAATTCGCTTTGATATGAATAACAGATAAATATTGTTCCCCTGAATCTTATTTACAACCGGTTATGTGAACATCCGGGCGATGTCGTCAGTTTATAAATGTGAAGAATGTGTGTTTTGATATACGACACTTACCCTTATGATTTCTACTTGTAACTATGAACAGCAACAACTGGAAAAGGACGGGGTAAGAATGTTTTGTACGGTTAACTTCGGATTACAACGAAAAACCGGAAACTGTCTCGTCCATTAGGCTCGACAGTTCGAAATCGTGGACATTAAATGAAGTCACCAATATCCAACTGGGTGAACAACTTTCATTGCGTGATCCAACTGGAAGCAATGATAGTTCGTTTTTTCTTAACACCACCTGTAACTGCAAGTATGGTTCAACTCCAATATTATTTCTAGTCTGTACCTACTTGTCAGTAGCATGTCAAAAATCCCAGCTTCCTAGTTCATCACACATCTAATTTGCTAGGCTACAGATATGTGGAGCATGCGGTTTGATGTGTTTGTCAGCAGTTGGCACCGGTTCAATGTAATT
Source organism: Paragonimus westermani (assembly GCA_008508345.1). NCBI lineage: Eukaryota > Metazoa > Platyhelminthes > Trematoda > Plagiorchiida > Troglotrematidae > Paragonimus > Paragonimus westermani. The sequence continues at coordinate 119,558 of QNGE01002124.1, forward strand.
TGCTCATTTTGAGTGCTTGGTTTTCGTTTGCTGTCCGACCGTTATCATACGCAACCCGAAAAATATCTGCCTTGACTCGCAAAGAACTCACCTAACGAAAAGCGATGGCTCTACTACTGCCCAGCTTGCATCTTCATTGGTGAATACATTTGTATCTCTCATCGAGACGATCAGGCAATCTAGTCCTCAAACAAAGGTGATTGAACGTTCATAGGTAATATAGTCGAGCCTAAGGTAAGGTCATTGGCGCAGCGGTCAACACGGCTGCCACATGATTCTGTAACTGGGGTTTAAACCTCAGCGGTGGCAAGCATACGTACTGGCGAACCCCAAAAATGCTGGAACTAAAGTCGAGTGTTTACTTTCAAAGTGAACTGACTGAAAAGTCTGCCAAAATGAGAAGCTGCAGTCAAATGTAAGTGATATTCGAGTTGAAGTTAACGGAACCACCGATTACCCATCAGTACTTTTGTTAACCGGTTATCAATACACGTTTGTTATAATGGGTTGTTTCTGTGCATCATGTCGAGAATGTTCACTTATTGTTAACTAGGTCAGGGTTTTCCTTCTTAGCTACAATGCACGCACACAATTTAACACAGTCGAAAATTGAGTCAGTATTCGATGGGAAATGCAAACATCTCGTCCTCGGCAGGTCAAACTTAACAAAATAAATGTAGGAACGGTTATCAAACGGTGTTTGTTCCATTTCCTGTCACATTAGGAATGTAAGTTCACTTGACGATTATTGTCGTAGTTACAATGATCCCACGCTACTTGATCTAGCTACAAAAAGCTACAACTGCATGCAAAAGTGAATTCTATATACTACGATTAGGGCTCCGTCGCTGAAGTTCGTTACTCCACAGCCGATACGATGTAAAATATGGCTTATTACGTTCGGAGAGGTAAATCAGTTTGAATGCGGTGTCCACCCTAATCCGATGACCAACGCCAATCAGAACTGCGCAAGTGACCTCCTGCGGACATCTCATTGTAAACCAAGAAAAGTCACGTTTACGTATCCTATCGAGTAGGCGTCCACTTTTCTGATTCCAGTATCCAAATGAGCTCAACCAGGAAAACGAGTACGCGTGTATGTTAGGAAGTATTGTGGATCACATTTTGAGTTAAAGCCTAAGATCTGTGCATTTATAAATGGTGTTCTCACCTGTGCATCCTAAAGTCTGGATTAAGGTGATCACACTTCACAATAGCGGTTTATCCACGGTTTAACTTGGGTGGTTAATAACACACTTCACACCCAGTTTTTTAGTACTAGCCATTCATGCAAAACATCCCACAGATTGTTTGTTTCCTCCACAAAATGATGCCTGCTTATTTTTCAAGCGATTACCGTTACGGGACCAAAACTTGTGTTCTATGGCACATCCTTAGAACTAGTGTGCCGGGTAACGTTCCCCTCGGCAGAAGCCAAAATGAATCCTCAAATAACTCTAGAATGGTATCATCGAGGTGTTCGCAGACGACCGAGCGCCACGGTTTCTGGTGGAGTGTATATTCACGAGCGTTGGCTGGATTCTCATCTGCTAGAAAGCAAACTGTTGGTGGCCTGGGCAAGTGAGGCGGATGCCGGTCCATGGATTTGTTTGGAACGGTCAAGTGATGCCTATCACAGGCGTGGAATGTTGCTTTTGAATGACCGACCACGACTGCCAAATTCAAAGAGTGCCTCAACTTCTAACGAGATCGTACTGTCACCAGTAAATGTCATCTCACCCATCACTAGACAGAACCAACCTACTTCAATATATACACCGAACGATCTGGCATTTGATAAGATCGAGGTCGAAATAGTAGGTAAGTCTCGAAGTTGTACTAACGTTTACTGCTCCTGGACACACGAATCTTAGTCAAAAGTGTTATGCATGCAATACCATGAAACTATGTTTGTCACTAATTCTTCCTCCACATGAATTGTTTAAAAAGCACGTTAGCGGTATTTTGGCACGTTTTTCTATTGGATGTAGCGACACAAAACACCTGCCTTTGTACACAATGTAAAAAATAAATTTGTAAATGCCAACTAAATTATTCGTTTTATGAGACAAAAGTTTGCTGTTTTCTAGTGTACTGTTGTAGAACTGGCGGATTTGTCACTATCAAGTTTCATTCTTTACGTTTTTATGTTCAGTTTCAAATTGCTTCGTAGAAGCAGGCAAATATATAGTCGATGTCTAAAGTCTAATTTATCGTAGTATACGCCCGCATATTTGTAAATAAAGTTATACGCAGTAAACCGCAGTTACATGTTAGATCGAAGAAGTAGAACGGTTTTTGCCTCCATTTTCCGCTGTGATTATGAAATATCGGAAGTGGTAAGGATTTTAGAAAATTGTCTCAAAAAACTGATGGATTTACCACTCAAAAAACTGGAGAACTTTCTGTTTTCCACTTAATCCAGTGCTTGTTTTACATAACAGGACGTTTAATATATCACCTAAACGGCACTCACTAGCGTCCTACGGGTTAGGCATTTCGCGTTTTGATGTATTGCCAAGGATGTGTTAGGCTGATGGCTGCCGTTGTGGAAATTACTTAATAACATGCATGGAAGTTTATGCAATTAACAATGTGGTAAAGTCGCTTTGGTTTCCGTTTCGCTAATTTAACCGTGCGAGAGCCTGCAGTCGGATCCCCTAAGACAAACAAATTTGCCTTCATGCCTTTATTGTCTTATGGGAGTTTTCTTCAAATATTGTGACATACGGACTACATTTTTTACTGGAATGTAGTCGGAATTGTTGAGAAACGTATGATAGCTCATGTGGCTGTAGCTTTACAGCAGGAATGAATTCATCAATTGGTGACACATTCACTAAGGCCAATTGGAAGTCATTACCTAGGTGAAACGTTAGTCGATCCATTATCCCTAAGTATTGCAAATGGTTACTTAGGACTGATAGAGTTTACGAGACAAGTTAGATGTGGTTAGCTGTCAGACCCCCCACAGAGTTCAGTGTATTCCCTAATTACGCTTGATCGCTACATACAACTGAATAACGGACTATCTCTAGTAGTTATGAGCATTTGTCATGAGAGTTTAGTGGAAATTAACACGACAAGTTAAGTATCGAATGAAGCCTGTAGCGGCCTTCAGGAAGGCTCATTATTTGGCGAATTTGATGTTTTTCAAAAATGCCAATGGACGAGAAATTAAACAGTTCGCAAGGTTAAACTTTCTGATTATGTTGGCCATTCAAAAATGACAACCTTTGCGATACTCTAATCAACCAGTTGGGAGCAATTAGCTGCGTAACAGTCGTCGTGTGTGGTTTGAAAAAGTTCAATTTTCGTTGTGTACAAAAAAGACGGCAATATAATAAAATGCGCAACAAATCGTTATGTTGAGTGTAGATGTAATTCCGAATTCCCAACCGTGATCTAAGAAGGAGTTTACCACGGGCGTGTTAACAAATTATGATTTTCCTGATCGTTTTTACTCTCATCACATCATTCCAACTGACATTTACTCCACGAAATTTCGTGATTCCGGTGTATTGTTCCAACTACTAACGGCATTGACCTCTACCAGGTTCCTGGGTGGAACGCCATCCTAAAAAGTTTATCTCATTCAATATAAGTATTGAAACAAATGCAACTAAGAATACTTTGTTATAAATAATCTATATCTAGTTCTTCGAAGCTGTTTAAGTGGTCTCAGATTCATGACGCACATGAACAACCTGACCTTGAACTTGGAGATGTAAAGTAAGTTACACCCTGAACCGTAGTGTTCAGCCCCAATTTGTAATGTGGAACCGATTGTTAGAAAAATGTAAAATGTATTTCGAGTTATCTCGAGAGGGGGAGAACTGTTTCAGAAAAGGTACCTAAATAAAGTCACTCGGTAGAATTTTATTGTTAGTACCGGCCATATTTTCTAGGTGATGTTCCAGTTTATGCGTCCATCTTGACAGATCACAGCCAATAAAGCATAAAACCCGCAGTATACTCGGTTCTTAACAACCTGTTCGCAAACGTGTGCACGAACGAAGGTATTGCCTGGATATTCACAATCCGAGATTGGCCTCTCGGGGAGCTTTTGCCCTCAGATCGCTCCATCGTATGAGGTATTGATCAAGATTAACTTACTTGATGATTGGTCAACAAGTTCCAGGGTTTAGCAACGTTTGCTCAACTGGATCCTGGTGGACAGTCGCTTGGGCACTGTCACACTCAGTAAACTGGTTAAAATTTGTCAGCGTAATTCAGAAGAGCATTACATAATTGTTGTTTCGGTGCACGACCCAACTGCTGCTGCTGCTGCTGTTTGGGTGCTACCAAAGATGCGTCCTACAATGTCCTCGTTGCTATTCTGAAGCAGATACTACAATCTGATGTGATTATACTGGCCAGCGATTTTAAAGCTAAGATTAGCAGTCTTCCTCTGGAGAAGAAGTGGCTGCGACACACGTTTAGTGTCCTTGCACAACGCACTGACAGTGGCGAGATACCAGTTCGGCTGTGGAATCTCAGGATCTTTATATTTAGAGCACCGCATTTTAAAACAGGTAGCATTGTATGACATGAAGACCTCTCTGCGTTCCACAGCCCTGGAAGAAACTCGATCATATAGCAATCAGTTGCAAGTGACACTCGTATGGTAAAGACTGTTATGCAGCTTGGAGTAACCATCTAGGCTCGATTCAGGCTGTTGTAGTTGCTCGGTTTGTTTGGTCATTTGCACAGGCGACACACACACGTCCATTGTAAGTTCCCTCCGACTAACGCGGAGACGAGAACGCGTAAACAGTGGTTATTTTCCGTCCTCAAACAATCTGTGGATTCATGAACTTAAGTGTGGGTCAGCCGTCGTGGATGTATCATGACGTTTTACTAATATTCCCTTGAATGAAACTGTGAAGAACTGCTCTCACTTTGTACAGAAGAAACGGCACATCAGTTTACCACCTGCCGAATTTTTACTTCCAAACAAAACATACTAGACTGGTTGACGTTATACTCCTCAGAAGTTCATTGGGTCGTACCTCGTTTGGCGATTTTATGTTACGTCTGAAGACAACCGAGAAAAGATAGCGAATATGCACAACTGTATAACTTAAAACATCCAGTTTCTATCTAGGAGACGTGCTCAGCGTTTACACTCTCGAATGTCTCTAACTAAGGTGAACATTTCACTTTCGGTCCAACAGAGTAATCAAGGCAATATAAATGTTCTGGATACCCCAATTAAAATGCCACTCGATGGTCAAATTTGAAGCCCTGAATATAAAAGTTATGTGGATCTGTCCACACTCACAATACAGTACATTCATGCAACCCTAGTGCAAAGTCAAAAGCTTGTGTTTTGTTTGTTTGTGCCACCAATCTATGCTTGGATAGTACTGTCCGAATTATGTTACAAATCGTGTGGTTCGAACCCAAATGAAAAAAATGTCCCGAGGCTAACCAGTCCATCAGTTAGCATTCCTGAGCGTCGAAGTTACTTGAAATAATAACCCGAGGAAACTGATCAGGCATGGTTTACTGTTTGCCGTCAGCTGCATCTATTCTGCAGTCACGGTCATCGCACATCAAGTGAAATGACAACAGCCCATTTCGTTGCTTACTCAAAGGCACCTACAAGGGCACACAAGGAAGGCAACAACGTGACTAAACATGCGAGCCTCTCCGGACGTACGATTGAACAGAAGGTGCCTGGAAACTGTCGTTAACACACTTCCGTGCAAACCAGAAAATTGGTGGATTCACTCGTTTGTGGTTGGAACGTCCATCAAATATTCGGAATGGTTTGCCTTGTACCAATAAATAACTGAAATTACTTTCCCCAATTGATACTTTTGACTGCGGAACCAGTTTCTCCGACTAAGTGTAAGTCGTTATAAATACCTTCTGAAACAGTACACCAACCATGGTCTAAAACACACGTGATGAATGCCTGACTCGGTCGGTTCAGATAACTGAAGAATGTGAAAAATCTTGTCAGTTTTGTCTTCACTGAATGGATAAAAACTAACCCCGTCAACATGTGTTTGGTTCAGCAGATATCTCACTATAATTCAGCCGCCTGGGTGCATATTTTTTACTGGCCTGAAAAACACCGATCAAGAGTAGGCACTACACTGCATGGTTACCCTTTTTTATTGGCACAGGTTCAATTATGTTGACTACAAACACTTGTATAACTCCTCGGTTTTAACCCAATAGTGCGAATCTGAATGAAAGTGCAGGAACGAAGCATGTGTGATGTGTTGTTTGTGATTTTAAAACACACGTTAAGCAACGCGATATCATTAGTGCTCACCAGCCAGCTAATCTACACCATACCAGAGCAAATGTGACTACAATCATCTTACGAGAACAACCATTATTGATGTTAACGTCCGCTTGCTTGATAGTGATCAAATTTAAGGAAAGACATCCCGCCAATCTTTTTTACAATTCAAACGGTGGCGTCCAAATAGATGGCTTTGAGCTCCTGACCAGTTACTGGATCAGGAAAAACTCAAATAAGAGCCTAAGATTTTAACTGATCTCCAGAGCAATGGAAGTCTAGCCATCCCGGTGAGTGAACGATCCTTCAAGTGTGTATACCCTGAAGGTAGCACAAACGGAATGTGAGCGAAGGATGTGAAAAATAACAGTGAATCTGAATTCATACACATATTTCTGACCAGTAAGCCATTACAAATATCAATGAGAATGCCAAAAAATTGCGAACTCATTCTTAATTAGATTGTGTGGTATAAAATGAAACAATAATTGAAACCTTGTGGGTCAGGGCCTAGCATTTCCTGCTGCGAGATGCATAATGTGAATATTTCAGAAAAATCTCACCGTACCAACCGGCTTGACAAACATTGTGTGAAATTGATGGTAGATATTAAAGAACTTCAAAGTGGCCGGCTTACTTAAAAAACCGAATAGCAAGCAGGAAGTTATTCATCAAACTAAAAGCAGAAGACAGAATGATTAGATAAAAGACGAAAACAACGTCTGCGCGGTCTGTAACACAAGCGAAGTAGACATCCGACAGTCAGCACTACCGAGACAGGATAGAACTGGAGTGGATAAAAGTGACGTGCAGGTTGGGTGGTCATGCTAACCTGAGTACTCGGAAGATTTCATTGAGTACACTAGTCTGGGTTGCGTAATCGAATTGCGACCGCCTTCGCTGTAGACGGGATTCACCAGTCTTTGTTCATCATGATATCCGGGGTCGGTAGGCAGCATGGAACGTACTCTTCTTGTCTGTGTCCTGATCACAATCAACCAAGTGGACCACACAGATGAGTAACCGTACGTCGTTAACACAGAGAGAGAG